>JBBPBX010028632.1:0-36425 GCA_038048925.1 Garcialebias charrua
TATTTACTCTAAGTATATTTATTTCACTGTGATAAGATAGGTTTCGTTTTGAAATCATCGCGCTTGTGACGTCACAAGCGCCAGGACAACCCACCTCAAACCTGAGTCCAGCGGCTCACCTTGCAAACCCTGGTTAGGCTCCACCCACTTCAGTATAAAAAGACGTGACGGTTGTTTTTCCTGATTTCATGTCAGCACAATGGCTAAAAATGTCACAGAGTCTAGCCAGCTAACTCTCTGACCCTCCTGGCCCAGATAATGGAGTGCGCACTAAGCAGATTTAAAATTGATAGTTTTCAGATGGGAGGCTTGAATGAACAGCGATGCAGCATGTTGCTGTGTGTGTGTGTGTTGGTTTATGTGTCATTAGCAGGACAGACTACGTACCGCTAAACGTCATTGACAAACCCGTGTGTGTGTATGTGTGTGTGTGCCGGGCCCGGCGCACGGCTGAGCGAGGGACAACAGATAACAAGACAGCCCCGCTGTGAGTGTGTGTGTGTATGTGTGTGTGTGTATGTGTGTGTGTCCGCGAGTGACATCCGCTCCCTCCAGCTCGTGCGCACAAGGAGAGGGAGGGAGACGTCAGGGAGGGAGTTGGACATTTATTACAGAGGAAAAATTAAAAATGACACGACAACTTTTACACGTCTGATCTGTCCCACAATAAATACGTCGCGGTCCAGTTCAGCTCAGCTCAGGGCTCTGGGTGGCAGTAACGTGAGTTCAGACATCCTCGTCTGCCTTTGGAGGGCGGAGTTAATGTAAGCAGATCTTTGAAGGGCGTGCCACGAGATCTCATTATCATAAACCAGTCGTTCAAAACGAAAGTTAAAAATGGCAGAATTAAAAAGGGTATAATTGATTATCTAAGAATTATTTTGTGTATTAAATTGAATGAACATTGTCTGGTAACCCCACAGAAATACCATAAAAATTTTAAAAAACCTATCTGTGGTCCCCTTTAAACTATAAATCCTGCTTCAGAAAACCCCAGCAGTAGAAAAACCTCCATTACTCAAACAACTGAGACAATTATCCGTTTCTACAGACTTCAGTAACTACTGGTAGCACTCCGTTATTACATATAGTCCATGCTTACCACATATCTTATTTTTTATATCAGTCAGGTTAGAATTTTCTGTTACAAATTACGAACTTTTATTGTGAATAACATAAAACTCCTAAATCTAATTTGAACTTTTATTGCACAAATACAAAATCTTTAAAATATAATTTCATCAAAATTATTTAGTGTTCATGTGGTATTTTATCTGATTGCATTTTTTCCACTATTAATATATTTTTGTTTAAAACAAACAAGGTGAGACAGTGGCTCAGTTAGTAGAGCTGCTGCCTTTCAGTGAGAAGGTTGCCGGTTTAAATCCCAGTCAGGGGGCCTTTCAGGGTGGAGCTTGCATGTTCTCTCTGTGCTGCGTGGGTTTTCTCCAGGTACTCTGGTTTCCTCCCACAGACCAAAAACATGCATGTTGGTCTGATTGAACTAGAATTAGCTTAAAGAGTAGGTCTACTATAATTTATGGAATAGGTCTATGTAATGGTTTAGAAAATGATATTAAAGTTGCAAAAACAAAGACTTTGTTTAAGAAAATGAATAAAATTAGGTTTCTAGAAAAATATATATAAATTGGTTTGTATCAAAATGTATGTATAGTAAAGTATGATGAGTTATTTATTGTGTAATTTTTTTGTGGTTTACTGTTTGAATTACTTTTGTTAAAGGGGACCACAGATGCAAAATTCACTTTTTAATGTTTTTGTACTCAACTTTGGGTATTTACTTCATAAAAAAACAGTCCTAAGGCCAAAAAAATGCACCCAGTGGTTTATTTACTATAAGTATATTTATTTATCTTAGATAGAAACGGCCCGATTGCACTTCCTGCGGTTTGTTACGTCACAAACCGCAGCCACAACCCACAGCCACAACCCATCCCAACCTTTGTCCCGCCCCCGTCACCTAGCAACCCCTGGTAATGCTCCACCCACGCGGTTCCTGAGTTCATCTCAGCCTGCACACTAGGTGGCGGTATGCACCTAACAGTTGTTTGCGATCCGCCATAAATCAAATGGAGAAGAAGAAGAATAGTTCATCTCAGCAGAATGGCTCCTAAAGTTAAATGTTGCGTTGTTGGCTGCATTACACAACATGTGTTGATACACACTCTTCCAGTCTCAGAGAGCAGAGATGCGTGGCTTAATTTTATTTTTAATGGCAATGTCCAGGCGACATTACCGTAGAAGAATTACACTTCTTATACGATGAAGGACTACTTTCGTACAACTGCCAGTTTGGTTGAGTGGTTAGCGCGCTCGAACGCCACTCGGGAGACCTGGGTTCGCATCTTGTCCATGATCTTTTTTTTCCCCCCCCTTTTTTTTTTAAACTCCTGGCGCAGATAATGGAGCACTAAGCAGATTTAAAATTGATAGTTTTCAGATGGGAACAGATGTGTGCATGTTTGTGTGTGTGTGTGTGTGTCGGGCCAGCACGGCTCCTCGGAGAAACACAGATAAAAAGATAGCCCCGCTGTGAGTGTGTGTGTGTGCTTTGCTCCATCCAGCTCGCGCGCACAGGCAGAGGGTGGGAGAGTCAGAGGAGACATTACAGAGGAAGAATAAAAAATGACACGACAACTTGTACACTCTGATCTGTCGTGGTCCAGTTCAGCTCAGTCTCAGTCCTCGTCTGCCTTTGGAGGGCGGAGTTAATGCAAGCAGAACTTTGAAGGGCGTGCCACGAGATCTCATTATCATAAACCGGTCGTTCAAAACGAAAGTTAAAAATGGCAGAATTAAAAAGGGTATAATTGATTATCTAAGAATTATTTTGTGTATTAAATTGAATAAACAGTGTCTGGTAACCCCAAAGAAATACCATAAAAATTTTAAAAACATATCTGTGGTCTCCTTTAAAGAAGGGGCAGACATAATAAGATTTTATCTTCTACTGCTTCCTTTTATTTCATGTACTGTTTGGTTTTTTTATTTACGTGAAATTGCAAATAGTTTTTTGTGTTCTTTTAAATTTGAAATGAATAAATTTAAATAAATTAAATAAATAAAAAATTGTAACTCTAAATTGTCGCTAGGTGTGAGAGAGAGAGAGAGAATGTTTGCCTCGATTGTCTCTCTGTGTCCCTGTGATGGACTGGAGACCTGTCCATGGTGTCCCCCTCCTCTTGCACAGTGACTGATGGATACGAGCACCAGTGACCCAACAAGGAAGAAGCAGGTAAAGATGATGGATGTTTTGAAGCCTAAACGTGCGTCTCGCAGGAGCGTACCTGCATGTGCTCTGGCTGTATGAAGACGTAGTCCAGGCAGCCGTGAAATCCTCCCACGTAGTTGGTGTAGGCCGGCTGCCCGCAGGCGCTCGTCAGAGTGGGGAAGGCCGAGACCAGCTCCATGCAGCAGGACTCCTCCAGACCCGAGCTGCTCCAGTCCTCATGCTGCTGAGGGATCTGGGCCTCACTGAGCAGCTGGAACACACCTGGAGCCGACACCACGTGACGTTAACTCTGTTCGTGACAAAATGTCTGATCGAATCAGAAAACTCAGGTTACGGTGCTGTCAGCGGAGAAGTTACCTGAATTTGGGGAGGAGTTGAAGTCCCCACAGAACACCAGCGGGGCTCCAGGTGCGGCTTGGTTGATCACATGACTCAGATGCTGCAGGGCCACGCCCATCTGGATCAGGCGAACGTTTCCCCCTTTAGTAGAAATAAAGATTTTAGAGGTTCAGCACGTTCATGTTTCCGCTGTCGGAGACAGGAAACTCAAGAGAGGCAAGTGGTTTTACCTTTTGGGTGCCAGTACAGGTGAGTGTTGGCCACACACACCTTCCTGTCTGGTTTCATGACGTCCTCGAGCACAGAGACCTGCAGACAAACTCACAGGTAACTACAAACACAACACATTATTACTAATTATTACTAAACAAAATGCTAATTTCTTCTGTTCATCCAGGATTCACACGGTTGTGTGACCTCCTTGTAGGTTTATTTATAGTCAAACTGCTTCTGAATACTTTGTAATATTTTAACTATTTATTCACCCAAAAGTTCAACTCAGTCAGGAGACGAGTGCAAAGACTTTTGGATTTTAACTTTTATACTTTTCCAAATACAGGTAGTCCCCGACTTACGAACGAGTTCCGTACCTACGGGCCGTTCGTAAGTCGGATCACATACAAAAAAAATAAAAATATATTTTTTATTTTTTTATAAATAAATAGATGTACAGTACTGTACAGTTACCAAGCAGGTAACTATCCTAACACAGTTTTTAAAGATGAAGGAGTGAGTTGAATTGTCTCCCTTTGGAATGGAGCCTGCTAGGGAGGAGGGAGACAATTCAACTCACTCCTTAACTGTGTTAGGATAGGCTAAGTGCTTGGTGACTGTACAGTACTGTACATTTATTTATTTATTACGTACTTTTAGCTTTTTATCAGCGTTTTGCTACTTTCAGCTTGTATTTTGCCACTTTTGGCTTTTAGCTTGTATCACGTCTTTTTAGCCAGCATCGCGTCCTTTTTATTTAGCTAGTATCACCTTTTTTTAAGCTTGTATCACGCCTTTTTTAGCTAGTGTCCTTCCTTTTTTGCTAGTGTCATATATTTTTTAGCTAGCATCATGCTTTTAGCCTGTGTCCTGCCTTTTTTAGCTAGCATCACATCTTTTTAGCTTGTGTCTGGCCTTGTTTTGCTAGTGTCACGCCTTGTTTAGCCTGTGTCACGCCTTGTTTAGCTAGTGTCCTGCCTTTTTTAGCTAGTGTCCTGCCTTTTTTAGCTAGCATCACACCTTTTTAGCTTGTGTCAGGTCTTGTTTTGTTAGAGTCACGCCTTGTTTAGCTAGTGTCATGCCTTGTTTAGCTAGTGTCATGCCTTGTTTAGCTAGTGTCACACCTTGTTTAGCTTGTGTCACGCCTTGTTTAGCTAGTGTCCTGCCTTTTTTAGCTAGCGTCACACCTTTGTTGCTAGTGTCACGCCTTGTTTTGCTAGTGTCATGCCTTGTTTAGCTAGTGTCATGCCTTGTTTAGCTAGTGTCACACCTTGTTTAGCTAGTGTCATACCTTGTTTAGCTAGTGTCACACCTTGTTTAGCTAGTGTCACGCCTTGTTTAGCTAGTGTCACGCCTTGTTTAGCTAGTGTCATGCCTTGTATTTTTTTTTGTCATGCCTTGTTTAGCTAGTGTCACACCTTGTTTAGCTTGTGTCATGCCTTTTTAGCTTGTGTCACGCCTTGTTTAGCTAGTGTCACGTCTTTTTAGCTTGAGTCACTCCTTGTTTAGCTAGCGTCATGCCTTGTTTAGCTAGTGTCATGCCTTGTTTAGCTAATGTCACGCCTTGTTTAGCTAGTGTCATGTCTTGTTTAGCTAGTGTCACACCTTGTTTAGCTTGTGTCACGCCTTTTTAGCTAGTGTCACGCCTTGTTTAGCTAGTGTCACGTCTTTTTAGCTAGTGTCACATCTTTTTAGCTAGCGTCATGCCTTGTTTAGCTAGCGTCACACCTTTTTAGCTTGTGTCATGCCTTGTTTAGCTAGAGTCACGCCTTGTTTAGCTAGCATCACACCTTTTTAGCTTGTGTCACGCCTTGTTTAGCTAGCATCACACCTTTTTAGCTTGTGTCACGCCTTGTTTAGCTAGTGTTACGCCTTTTTAGCTAGTGTCATGCCTTGTTTAGCTAGTGTCCTGCCTTTTTTAGCTAGCTTTTTAGCTAGTGTTACGCCTTGTTTAGCTAGTGTCACGCCTTGTTTAGCTAGTGTTAAGCCTTTTTAGCTAGTGTCATGCCTTGTTTAGCTAGTGTCATGCCTTGTTTAGCTAAATGGTAAATGGAGCTTATTTATATAGCGCTTTCCAGCCCCCTGTGAGGAGCCCCAAAGCGCTTTACAATACCAGCCATCCACCCATTCATTCACACATTCATACACCGGTAGAGGTAGCCTGCCTTGCAAGGCGCCATCCAGACCTACCGGGAGCAACTCGGGGTTAAGTGTCTTGCCCAGGGACACAACGACACATGGTGGGCGGACGCGGGATTCGAACCTCCAACCTTCCGATCGGGGGACGACTGCCATTACCACTACACCACGGCCGCCCCAGTGTTAGTGTTACGCCTTTTTAGCTAGTGTCATGCCTTGTTTAGCTAGTGTCACGCCTTGCTTAGCTAGTGTCACGCCTTGTTTAACTAGTGTTACACCTTTTTAGCTAGTGTCATGCCTTGTTTAGCTAGTGTCATGCCTTGTTTAGCTAGTGTCATGCCTTTTTAGCGTGTGTCACGCCTTGTTTAGCTAGTGTTGCCTTTTTAGCTAGTGTTGCCTTTTTAGCTAGTGTCATGCCTTTTTAGCTTGTGTCATGCCTTGTTTAGCAAGTGTCATGCCTTTTAGCTTGTGTCACACCTTGTTTACCTAGAGTCACGCCTTGTTTAGCTAGCATCACACCTTTTTAGCTTGTGTCACGCCTTGTTTAGCTAGCTTCACACCTTTTTAGCTAGTGTCATGCCTTGTTTAGCTAGTGTCCTGCCTTTTTAGCTAGTGTCACGCCTTTTTAGCTAGTGTCACGCCTTGTTTAGCTAGTGTCATGCCTTGTTTAGCTAGTGTCATGCCTTGTTTAGCTTGTCACGCCTTGTTTAGCTAGTGTCATGCCTTGTTTAGCTAGTGTCATGCCTTGTTTAGCTAGTGTCATGCCTTGTTTAGCTAGTGTCACGCCTTGTTTAGCTAGTGTCACGCCTTGTTTAACTAGTGTTACACCTTTTTAGCTAGTGTCATGCCTTGTTTAGCTAGTGTCATGCCTTGTTTAGCTAGTGTCATGCCTTTTTAGCTTGTGTCACACCTTGTTTAGCTAGTGTCACGCCTTTTTAGCTAGTGTTATGCCTTTTTAGCTAGTGTCATGCCTTTTTAGCTAGTGTTATGCCTTTTTAGCTAGTGTCATGCCTTGTTTAGCTAGTGGCATGCCTTGTTTAGCTAGTGCCATGCCTTTTTAGCTTGTGTCACGCCTTGTTTAGCAAGTTTCACGCCTTGTTTAGCTAGTGTCACGCCTTGTTTAGCTAGTGTCATGCCTTTTTAGCTTATGTCACGCCTTGTTTAGCAAGTTTCACGCCTTGTTTAGCTAGTGTCACGCCTTGTTTAGCTAATGTCACGTCTTTTTAGCTAGTGTCACGCCTTGTTTAGCTAGTGTCACGCCTTGTTTAGCTAGTGTCATGCCTTTTTAGCTTGTGTCATGCCTTGTTTAGCAAGTGTCATGCCTTTTAGCTTGTGTCATCTTTTTAGCTAGTGTCATGCCTTGTTTAGCTAGTGTCACGCCTTTTTAGCTTGTGTCCTGCCCTTTAGCTTCAACGAGTCACTTTCAGCTCACCCAGCAGCCTTTCAGCTCTCTGTACGTTGACAGAAAACTGTTTTATTTTGTTTTATGTGAATTAATTTGAGTAATTTTTCCAGGTTAACTCATTTTCTGAATGTTAGCGTCAGGACCTGCAGCGATGTGGACCTCTTTAGAACCCGGTCCTTCAGGGTACTGGCTGCAGAAAGCTTCTCCAGCAGCTCAGAGTGAATGGGGTCAGAGGTCAACGCCTCGCTCAGCATGATGTCATGACTGCTCAGCAGCCGAAACTTGGACCTGGAACACAAAGAGGCGTAATTTATTTTAAAATTAGGATCAAAGTAACGTGAGTGGAGGTGGAGGAAAAAAGCAAGTTGTAATAAAAATCTCACGTCATCCAACTAAAGAACAGCCGGACGAGACAATGAGAGAATAATAAACGACAGAGACTTTAGCTGATAGCAGAACTGACCTGCGGTAGAAAGTAGCCAGACCTTCGTGCTGCTTCTCTTTGAGCTTAAAAACACCGTCCAGTCCAAAAGCATCCAGAGCCGGAACCAGACTGTCCACAAAAACCCCTGAAGAGACCGAAAACTCACTTAATGACGCAACAACACCACCCAGTTATTACCTTTGAAGACTCATGTTACAATTAAAATTACATTAAAAATGTATTTTTATCATGTCCTTAATATTTTTAAACAAAATTTGACAGCTCCACATCATTGCACTTCTACCTTTACAGATTACTGTATTCCTCTGTCATATACATTTACATGTAAGCCTTTTAAAATGTCGGCTCAAACTTCATATTTTTGAGCTTACTGTTATTTTATAATAAACCCAAAGGGAATAAAAGAACCCAAATAGAAAAACCCTACAAATATATTTATTTTTGTTTAATAAACAATAGATTTTTGTCGTAATTTAGATTCGAGTCTACGACAGCATCACACGATCTCCCTGATCTAAATTTAAACTAGAGAGTCTGAAATAATCCTTTTAATTTTCTGGGGAAATTATCCTTTTTTCTCTGCCAGCTGCTGAAGCACCAGGAAATCCCTTCGTATAATGTTTGACATTATTGTATTGTGAAGGATTCACCTTTCTAAACATGGGGCTCTGGAATTACCACCGACATCACTCCAATAAAAACTGTTTCAGGCACTCGTTAAAAAAACTCACTTAAAACTTCTGAGACGACGAATTTGAAAATATGAAGTCAACACTGAAAAGTTCACAAACACTGCTCTCATGCACTTTATGGACGCGTGATTATTTCTAACAAGTATAAATCCAGACTGAACTAACAGTTTTTAAAGTGCTCATAAAATTTAGTCTCATATACGGTAATGCAGTCGACCTCATCCAGCAGATGTTTCATCACCTAATCAGTTTGGTTGTTCATATAGATTGTGTGTAATAATAATAATAATAATCTTAGTTATTCAAAAGGAGAATTCCCGTATCAGACGTTAAATCTTGTGACTCAGACACATCTGTTCCTGTGGTTTGTCAAAACATCTGGAGATATTCAGCAGACAATGAGAAACTGAGCTGTTTATGAAGTTTCCAGCAGCGAACGGGTCAGTGAAGGCAGCGATCACCTTTGTCCACCTCCTGCAGACAGACGATGTCGGCGTTGTACCCCGCCAGCTCCTTCTTGATCAGGTTCTGCCTGTAGTCCAGCTGCAGGGCGTAGGGGGCGCAGTACGGGTACAGCACCGTCTTGGACAGCTCCGTCTGAGCGTAGACGTCTGCGAGGATGTTGTAGGACGCCACCCTCACCGACGGCCACTCGAGCACCTTCACCGTGTACGCGTGACGGTTGTCGAACGTGCACACGCCCGGTCCCGCCTCCACCGCTCCCGCTGAGATCAGTTCTTTGGTCAGGCCGCTGCGACTTCCGTCTTTGGGCACGCAGCGCAGTTTGAACCTGCAGCCGATGTCCTGATTGGACGGGACATGGACTCGCTCCTGTCCAACCTGCGTCCATCCACTCTCCTGTCCTGGAACGTCTTCAGCTGCTTCTGGACTGGAACGAGACAGAAACAGCTCATGAGAGTCGAATGTGTTCGAGACAAACTATTTCATTTCTCCATATCAAGGTCAAGGATTTTAGTAGCAAACAACTGTTTGCACATCTGTTTCGAACCGTTCTGTGGCCGGACGAATCAAAATATGGAATTAGTGCTCAGTGCTAATGAGGAGCGGGACCGTTCAGTCATAGTCTGCATCTCTGATGGTATGGGGGTGCATTAGTGCCTCTCGAGCAACTTACACATCTGGAACGGCACCGTGCTTGTACAACGGTGCGTGCAGGTTTTAGAACGTGCACACTTCAACAGCTAAATGTATTTAGTGAACAAAGTGAGGGAGCACAGACCAACACCCAGATAAAGTCTCATCTGAAACGTGGAGCTCATTTATCAAATGAAGCTCCTTGTCATCCAGATGCTGCTCAATAATCCAGGTAGAAAAATCTAAAAAAGTTAAGTCTGGTCCTCTGGACATTCATTGCCACGCCCCCAAAATATGTAAATTTTCTCCAGTCCTGATGTGGCCGCCAAATTTGGTGAGTTTTTGGATATGTAAAGGCCCCAAGAGGCCAATTTATTTGGCGGAAAAAATTGCAGCTCGGGCCTAAAAATTGTAGAAACGTTTCGTCTTTCTCCAAAAGACTTCCTCAGTCTGAGGTGCTGTATTCAGCTCAGACTTATAAATAGCACCTTCTCAACCAGTTTGCTGCTGACAGCCGAAACCAGCTGCTCACATGATCAAGGAGGACCATCAGACTAATGATGGATCATTAGCACCCTGATGGTTGTTTGCCATACCTGTCAAGTTTTGGATTTAAAAATAAGGGAAATTTTCTGCCGGGTACGCCGAGCCATCCCACTAGCCCAGGGATCTGCAACCTTTATGATCAAAAGAGCCATTTCTGCCCCTTTGTTCACTAAATTAAACGTTTCCGGAGCCACAATACCTGCTACAACTGGGATTCTCAACTGGTGGCCCACAGACCACTTTAAGTTTGTTAAAGGACAATTTTCTGACCGGTAGTTTTCTGGCCATTGTAAAGCTGAAAATATCTAACGATTTGTTGATATTTTTACATTTTAAGACTAAAAAAGACCAGATTATCATAAAGAAGGAAAAATAATGTGATCTTTCCCAATTAAAAAATAAAATAATGAACTATGCAGGTCTAGGTAAATTATTTTAATTGTGGAAAAATTAAATATCCTACTTCGAATAAATAAAGTTAACTTATGTTTTACTCCTTCTATTAGTTCTAGTATTCACACATTTGCAAAGGAAATGACAGGAAAAACTGCTAAAACTAGCCCTTTTTGTTGTTATAAGAACAAATAAAATTCAGTTTAAAGTTAGTTTTGATCAAAGCTTGGAAGAGCCACTGCTGAGGGACCAAAGAGCCGCATGTGGCTCCAGAGCCGCAGGTTGCAGACCCCTGCACTAGCCCAACCAAAGTCCAGGACCCCTTACATTTTAAGACAGGTTTACAAGAAATCTAAAATAACTACCTATCAGCCTCTTTCAAACCAGTTATGTGATCACAATCTGATAGGCCTACCTTTGTGCTTGACGGATTTTTCATGCTGACGGACATCGTTCCTTCCCCCATGAGAGACACTAAAGTCGCAGTTACAAATCTTAAAAAACGCGTAATAAACTTTAGGAAAGTAAATTCGCTGTCCCATTTTTCAACATATTTACACGAAGTCTTAACTTTTTTGGCAGGGACGCGTCCTCTCTCGTTACATCCATCTCTGTGTTTTTCCGGGTTTGTTCTCGACCGCGCCAGCCCTAACATCGCGAGAACTGCCACCGAGGCTACTGCAGGTGGCAGTTCTCGCGAGGCTAGTGACAGAGGCACCGGAATGTTTTATTTTATTTTTTTAATAATATAATACGGGAGATTTCCGGGAAAATAATAATTCGGGATGACGACGGGAAAGAGGGGTAAAATACGGTAGTTTCCCGGCCAAAACGGGAGACTTGACAGATATGTTGTTTGCTATTCACAGAGAGCTGAAGCCCCCGCATAGCTCTGCGTACGTCCATACGCAGCTGTACGCCGTCCGTATTCAGAGGCACAAGCGTAGCCCCACAGGGCATGTACACGCAAAGCTCAATTTTTACGACTGCGTATGCAAACGCGTTGTCGCACAATAAACTGCCCGGCGCCGGACTGTTTTGTATGTGACACAAATGTATTAAATTCCTCTTCTTCATCCCTGATCTGGCCTTTTCTTTTGTTTTTTTTGCCAAAAGGCAGTGATCTCTTCCTCCTCCGTTGACTCCATGACTGAAATGATGAGAAATGAATGAATTTGTCACGAGCGAATTAAACTCAGGTCCAGCGTGGCTGCAGGAGGTTCTGCAGATTTCCTGGTGTGCTGGTCTGATGTGTGGGCTGCAGGACCAGCGCTCCCTGTTTTTTTTGAGAACTTTTTATTAACATATAAACACAGAACACCGCTGCACCTGAAGCTGCCAGCTCGCGCCTTTTTTCCCCACCCGACCTGTCAATCAATTCAGTAGGCGTGTCAGCAAATGACCAATCAGCGACCTCAATTTGTCCCGTAGGTAAACGCTCTGCCCTGCAGCTGCTCAAATGACATCAAGAATTTGGTGCAAAAACGCGAGAATGTACGCTGGGGTGTGGGGCTGAACTGTACGGACACGCATATGGACGTACGCAGAGCTATGGGTGAGCCTTTTGTGATACTAGCAATAACAGCATTGTAAGAGGGGGACAGTTGAACACAGAGGCCTCCACCTGTTTAATGATCGTTAGGCTGATGGTCCTCCTTGATCATGTGAGCAGCTGGTTTTGGCTGTCAGCAACAAACTGGTTGATCCACTGTGAGAGGTGCTATTTATAAGACTGAGCTGAATACAGCAGCTCAGAATGAGGAAGTCTTTCGGATGAAAGACGAAACGTTTCTACTTTTTTGTTGTTGTTTTTTGAATGTCCACAGGACCAGACTTAACTGTTTTAGAAGCTCCTTGTTTATTCAGGCCTGAACACCTTTACCTGCTTCTTGAAGGGTTTTCTCGGAACCAGGTGAACTCGCAGTCCTGCAGCTTCCCGAACTCCGCCTCCAGTTTGGGGCAGACCGGGAACCCGGCCATCAGGGACCCGGGCAGCTCGGCGGTGGTGAAGGTGGGGGGGTTCCTGTGCACGTGGTACCGGACCTCCCCCACCTGCAGCACGGCTCCGTCCTGCCAAGCCTCCGAGTTCCGCAGCGAGTCGCTGACCTCGTCCTCCCCGAAGAACAGCTTCACCGCGGCGGCCTCCGCGGCCTCGCTCGGCTCCTGACCGCGGTTCTTCTTGGGCTTTTTCGCCTTCTTTTGGTTTTTATCCGTAGATTTAGAGATCCGAGCCAGGACTTTCCCCAGCGCCTCGTCCTGGTCCCGCAGCATGTTCCTGTCGCTGCCGTCCAGGCGGAAGGAGATGGTGAGCTTCGGCTCCCCGGGGAGACACCTCACCACGGCCGCCTCCATCCTGCTGAGGAGCTGGTGGGCTCCGGCGAGGGTCCTCGAAGAAGGAAGGAGGAAACAGCGGGGCAACAGACCGAGAACAGCGGACAGACGGTTGAACATGAAGAACCCGGTGGCTGGAAGAAAACACGCGACGGAAACCGGCAGGTCACGTGACCGGAAAAACTGCCCCGCAGCTAACTGTTAGCTTGAAACTAACTAACAACAAAACTGATAAAACGGCAAGCTGAATTAAATTTCTACCAAAGCGATTAAAATAAAAAATATACGATACGATTTATGAATAAAACTGCCTATTTAAATACGGTTGTAATTAGTGAGTGTCCTTCTGTGTCAGGGATTCGAAAGCGTGTGTCGTTTTTTTTTTTTTTTTTTTTTTTTTTGGAGTGTGTATCGAGGCGCGTATTGATGACGCATGGAGTGACGTTCGAAGCCTCGTCGAAAGAGGCGAAGACAAAAAAAAAAAAGAGGCAAAGACAGAAAAATCCATTATACCATCATCATAAATACAGATTAAGATTATTTGCAGATCAAATTTAGACTTTATTTGAGGTCCTCACAAACATGATAACCAGTTTTACATTTATAGTCCACTTGATGGCGCAGTAGAGCAAATGAAGCACCATTCATTCAGGCTACCATACCATTTTATTTATAGAGCACTTTAAAAAGCGACAAGGCCATCCAAAGTGCTGTACAAACAAACAACAGGCAACACACACAAAAAAATAGACATATAAAACATTGCAGATAATAAATAAAACGACCAAACACAGATCAGCTGGTGTTGAAAGCAACAGAATACATGTAGTAATGGGTCTTTAAACGGGATTTGAAAACAGCATCTCAGACTGAAGAAGTCTTTCAGATGAAAGACGAAACGTTTCTACATTTTTTTTATGTCCGCAGAGGACCAGAATTAACTTTTTTAGATGTCTGTTGTGTCGTTGTTATTCACTGTTGTCATCAATCTTTGTTAAAGAAATCAGGTCCCACTTGTGAATGAGTCCCGAGGCTCAATGGGATTAACCTGTATAAATAAAGGTTAAATGAATGAACATTCTGGGACTCACAGGGTTGTTGTTTTAACATTTACCTCTTATTTAAATCATTTATTAGAAATGTTACTCCAGCAGGATGGCACAGTGGCTCAGATGGTACAACTGTTGCCTCTCTGCGAGAAGGTTGCCAGATCAAATCCCAGCCAGGGGCCTTTCTGGGTGGAGTTTGAATGTTCTCTCTGTGCATATGTGGGTTTTCTCCGTGTACTCTGGTTTCCTTCCACAGACCAAAAACATGCATGTTAGGCTGACCGGTGACAATAAATTGTCCCTAGTGAGAGATTGAATGTTTTTTCATTTACCCGTTATTTATCCAGGTTAGTCTCATTGAGTCACAGGAACTCATTTTCAAGAGAGACCTGTTTTTGGGAGCAGATGGTGGGGGTTGGGGACCTTGTTCAGGGGTCCAGGGTGGGACAAATTAGGGTGGAGGCAGGTGTGGGTGTTTCACCTTTTCCACCCAAATTTTGATGTTGAACCTGTGACTTTCTGATCACAGGCCCATCTTCAATCCGATAAATCCTGTTTTGGAGGGAAATAATAGCTTTCCTGTTCCGACTCAATCTAATAAAATTAATATAGACTCCATCTGTCTTCGAGGAGACTCGATCAGGGCAGTCTGGTAACACATCAACGTGGAGGCCCACTCCCCAACCTGGTTGACCCTCAAAGGCTCACACAGGAAGTCGCAGTCCAGCCGTTTAGGCCAGGAACTGGAATTAATTCCAGCCTGTTAGCTGAAAAGGACAGGCTGATTGCTTCGGGCCTACCAGAGAATGTGGTAAAAACCATACAAAATGCCCGTGCCAGGTCAACACAGTCTCTATACGTACAAAAGTGGCGCATCTTCGAAGCCTGGTGCTCAGAAAGAAATATCATTTCTTATGCTTGCGACTTGGCTCAACTACTAACTTTCCTTCAGGATTTACTGGAAAAGGGTCGTTCTTATTCAACGATTAAAGTGTTCCTTGCAGCTATCTCTGCCTGTCACGAGGGCTGGGGACACAGGACTCCTGGAGCACATCCAATCATAATGAGATATATGAAAGGTGTGCTTTGAACCAAGCCACCGCAGAACCTTGACCCCTGGTTGGGATCTTGGCCTGGTCTTGGGGGCTCTTTGCGACCCGCCATTCGAGCCACTCAGCGAGATTAAAATAGATCTTCTATCTTATAAAACTGCTCTTCTCCTGGCTCTGTGCTAGGTGAAACGTGTGGGTGACCTCCACGCTCTATCGGTAGATCCGTTATGTACCATATTCGCCCCTGATGGGTCAAAGTTCACCCTGAGGCCTAATCCTGCTTATACTCCCAAGGTCTTGACCTTCAACCATAGGAGTCTAGACTTTGACCTCTCCTCCTTCCCACCTGCTCCTGTTCTTACTCAGGAACAGGAGAGACTAAAGGCTCTCTGCCCTGTGAGAGCTTTACGCACTTACATACAGAGAACAGCCGAATGGAGGGAAACAAACCAACTGTTCGTCTGCTTTGTCCGCACCTGCTACAGGAAAGGCCCTATCAAGACAGCGCCTCTCACATTGGGTGACGGAGGCCATTAAAAGGGCATACGGTAGCAAAGGTCAACAAGTGCCCCCTGGAGTGCATGCTCACTCAACCAGGGGCTTGGCCACTTCCTGGTCATTGTTCAAGGGCGTGCCAGTTGCAGACATTTGTGCTGCCGCGAACTGGAGCTCATTAAACACTTTTGCAAAGTACTACAGTTTGGATGTTACTGCGTGTGATGTCACTCAGGCTGTTCTTTCTAATACACAATAGAAAGTAGCTTTGAGATGCCTTCTGGTCAAAGGCAGGCGTTCACACTAACAGGCATTTTACTGAGCATTTCAAGGGCGTGAATGAATTACGTTCCCATAGCAAGTATGTTGCACCGAGAGACCAACTGAAAGGGAACTGAAAGTTATGCACCATAACTCATGTTCCCTGAAGGAAGGGAACGAGGTGCAACATAGCTGGCCCTTTTCAATGCTGAAAGCTCGGTGAAGTGCAATTTTGGAGACAGTTGGAGGGGCATCAGTCGCTTAAGTACCTAAAAGGCGGTACCTCTGGCACGGGGTGACGTCCCCTGCCGTAAAAGGCGTGAATGTATGCCTTCAGATAATCGCACGGGGGCACAATTCCCATAGCAAATATGTTGCACCTCGTTCCCTTCCTTCAGGGAACATGAGTTATAATAATAATAATGTCACATTTTTGTCATCTGTGTATGTTTCCATACAAGACGAAATTTGACTCTGCATTTAACCCAATCACCACCAGGTGGGGCAGTGGGCAGCTATAGAAAGCGCGCCGGGGAGCAGTTGGGATGAGATGTGCTGCTCAAACCCACCACAAGTTATGCTGTGACTGGGGTTCGAACCTGGGTCCTTCGGGTCCCAAGTCGGTTCCCCTGCCACTACACCATCTTGGCCCTATTTATGGTTCATAACTTTCAGTTTCTGTCTGTGAGGCTGACACATTGACTGGACTTAAGACTTTCCTGTTTGATAAATCCTATAGTTGGGGTTGACTTGTTATGCTGCCATAGACTTAGAGGACAAATTGACCTAATTTCTTTAAATGATTTGCTAAAATGGAATGGTTTTCAGTTTATATTATTTCTATCTTAACAGGTGATTCTTGACCTGCCACTGTGTTTCTTTTCCTCCAAACCCAGCTGGTTGAAGCAGATGGTCGCTTGGAGCCTGGTTCTGCCAAAGGTTTCTTCCTTATGAGGGAGTTTTTCCTTTCCACTGTTGCCTTCATACTTGCTCAAGACAAGTGTATGTGATGAAGTTAACGCACAGCAGTCTGCCTCTCAGATAAATTGTGTTAACTTCCTTTTTATGTATATTAATGTTTCTTTTCATTTCCCTGAGATGACTTTTGTTGTGACTTGGTGCTATATAAATAAACTGAACTGGATTAACAACTGGGAGATAAAGTTAGGGAGGCCAGACTGAGATGGTTTGGACATGTCCAGAGGAGGGACAGTGGGTATATTGGTAGAAGGATGTTAGAAATGCAGCTGCCAGGAAAAAGACAAAGAGGGAGACCAAAGAGGAGATATATGGATGCAGTTAGAGAGGACATGGAGGTAGTTGGAGTGAGGACAGAGGATGCAGAGGACAGAGTGAGGTGGAGGAGGATGACTCGCTGTGGCGACCCCTGAAAAGGGAAAAGCCGAAAGAAGAAGAAGAAGAAGAAGAAGAAGAGGATTTAAAGCTCCACTGACATGTTCTTTTAACTTTTCAAAAAATGGCACAACATATATAAATATTAAGATAGACCTCTGACCGTTTTTGCTAAAATAATGTTCAATGAATGAAATTTCCTCTCAAAATATTTTAAATTTAGCGCCGTTTTTTTAGACCGTAAATCCGGATTTTCCGGTCACGTGTCAGCAGAACCGATCTGACGTCACGTCCGATACTGAACTCTGCTCAAACCGTACATTGAATGGACAAAAATATAAACGCATCCGTCGAATTTAGCCAATTAAAACTACATTTTAGCGATTTGACTTCAGTTTGGGGAAAAAAAAGTTATTTTGAGTGATGCACAACGAACGGAAAGGTTTATATTCTCCGTGTTGCTTCTGTAAGAGTTATCACGATAGCTCTGCTGCCATCTGGTGCTCAATGTGAAACCTCCCTTGAAAAAAAAAAGCAATACGGAGAATATAAACCTTTCCGTTCGTTGTGCATCACTCAAAATAACTTTTTTTTCCCCAAACTGAAGCCAAATCGCTAAAATGTAGTTTTAATTGGCTAAATTCGACGGATGCGTTTATATTTTTGTCCATTCAATGTACGGTTTGAGCAGAGTTCAGTATCGGACGTGACGTCAGATCGGTTCTGCTGACACGTGACCGGAAAATCCGGATTTACGGTCTAAAAAAACGGCGCTAAATTTAAAATATTTTGAGAGGAAATTTCATTCATTGAACATTATTTTAGCAAAAACGGTCAGAGGTCTATCTTAATATTTATATAGGTTGTGCCATTTTTTGAAAAGTTAAAAGAACATGTCAGTGGAGCTTTAAATTGAACTCCTATGAAACCTCATGGAAATCCATTTGCACAGGAAATCTTAAAGACAAGAAAAGTTTAATTGTTTTCCACTTGTTACTCTACTACAGCACAAATTGACGATGAAGGAAATCTCAGCTGCATAGCCCATCTGTCCTCTCCAGACTCTTTCTCCAGTGCCTCCCTAAAAAAAACTATAGGGAGACCACCAGTCAGCTCTTCAAGCGGTTTTTCAATAAAATGTAAAAATGTAATTTCTTTCTTCACTTAGACTGGCAGCAGACTTCCACTGACCCCTTGATCTCAGATCTACCATCACTGTCAATCAGGTCCTATTGATGGCTCTCTGCACGGCACCAGAACAAAACATTCTGCCTTTTAAGACAGGGTTGTAAAAAATGGGTTCCAGAATTTAGCTCCATGCAGGAAGAAGTGATTTGTAAAAATGCAACCATGTCTAATTAATTTACATTAAGTAAAGGTGCATATTATAAACCATGTTCTCCACTCTGTGAAACAATGCAAAATATGTTTCTGCCCAGACATGCTTCTCATGATGTAAGGGATGTTGTACAGTTTGGAGATGAAAAGCTGCAACTGGCTATGAAGGTCGATGAGTCCTTGTCCTCCTTCCTCTGCTGGTAAAAACAGTACTATGGATCTGATCCAGTGAAAACCTCCCTTAAGAAATCACACATCTTTTTTTGTGTATTTCTTTTTTTTAACACTACTTTGACTAAGGCTGCGCTTTTTTGCGCAAGTGAACTTTGCTTCTAAATCCCCCGGTCCCTATCAGTGGGCTATATAATGTCGATTCAAATGCTAATGACCCTACTAAAGACCCATTAATTGTACACCTACATCCCCCACCCCCTACCCCTCAGTCCAAAATCCTTGGACCCAGTGCAGGCCTTGTATAACACATAAGCATTTATCGCTGCCAGGTCAAGCATGTTGTAGAACACGGCGATGGGCCGCACCGTATATAAATGTGCAATCTGGTCCATTATACCGGTGTGTCAGTTGACCTCGGGTCATGTGACCTGTGTCGGTCCATCAGTTGACCTCATGTCGTGTGACCTATGTCGGTCCATCAGTTGACTTCATGTCGTGTGACCTATGTCGGTCCGTCAGTTGACCTCAGGTCATGTGACCTGTGTCGGTCCGTCAGTTGACCTCGGGTCAAGTGACCTATGTCGGTCCGTCAGTTGACCTCAGGTCATGTGACCTGTGTCGGTCCATCAGTTGACTTCATGTCGTGTGACCTATGTCGGTCCGTCAGTTGACCTCAGGTCATGTGACCTGTGTCGGTCCATCAGTTGACCTCAGGTCATGTGACCTGTGTCGGTCCGTCAGTTGACCTCAGGTCATGTGACCTGTGTCAGTCCATCAGTTGACTTTATGTCGTGTGACCTATGTCGGTCCATCAGTTGACCTCAGGTCATGTGACCTGTGTCGGTCCGTCAGTTGACCTCAGGTCATGTGACCTATGTCGGTCCGTCAGTTGACCTCAGGTCATGTGACATATGTCGGTCCATCAGTTGACTTCATGTCGTGTGACGTATGTCGGTCCGTCAGTTGACCTCAGGTCATGTGACCTGTGTCAGTCCGTCAGTTGACCTCGGGTCATGTGACCTATGTTGGTCCGTCACTTGACCTCGGGTCATGTGACCTATGTTGGTCCGTCAGTTGACCTCAGGTCATGTGACCTATGTTGGTCCATCAGTTGACTTCATGTCGTGTGACCTATGTCAGTCCGTCAGTTGACCTTAGGTCATGTGATCTGTGTCGGTCCGTCAGTTGACCTCGGGTCATGTGACCTGTGTCGGTCCGTCAGTTGACCTTGGGTCATGTGACCTATGTCGGTCCATCAGTTGACCTCAGGTCATGTGACCTGTGTCGGTCCATCAGTTGACTTCATGTCGTGTGACCTATGTCGGTCCGTCAGTTGACCTCAGGTCATGTGACCTGTGTCGGTCCATCAGTTGACCTCGGGTCATGTGACCTGTGTCGGTCCGTCAGTTGACCTCAGGTCATGTGACCTATGTCGGTCCATCAGTTGACCTCAGGTCATGTGACCTATGTCGGTCCATCAGTTGACCTCAGGTCATGTGACCTATGTCGGTCCGTCAGTTGACCTCAGGTCATGTGACCTGTGTCGGTCCGTCAGTTGACCTCAGGTCATGTGACCTGTCGGTCCATCAGTTGACCTCAGGTCATGTGACCTATGTCGGTCCATCAGTTGACTTCATGTCGTATGACCTATGTCGGTCCATCAGTTGACCTCAGGTCATGTGACCTGTGTCGGTCCGTCAGTTGACCTCGGGTCATGTGACCTATGTCGGTCCGTCAGATGACCTCGGGTCATGTGACCTGTGTCGGTCCGTCAGTTGACCTCAGGTCATGTGACCTGTGTCGGTCTATCAGTTGACTTCATGTCGTGTGACCTATGTCGGTCCGTCAGTTGACCTTAGGTCATGTGACCTGTGTCGGTCCGTCAGTTGACCTCGGGTCATGTGACCTATGTTGGTCCGTCAGTTGACCTCGGGTCATGTGACCTGTGTCGGTCCGTCAGTTGACCTCAGGTCATGAGACCTGTGTCGGTCTGTCAGTTGACCTCGGGTCATGTGACCTGTGTCGGTCCGTCAGTTGACCTCAGGTCATGTGACCTGTGTCGGTACATCAGTTGACCTCATGCCGTGTGACCTGTGTCGGTCCGTCAGTTGACTTCATGTCATGTGACCTGTGTTGGTCCGTCACTTGACCTCAGGTCATGTGACCTGTGTCGGTACGTCAGTTGACCTCATGCCGTGTGACCTGTGTCGGTCCGTCAGTTGACCTCATGTCGTGTGACCAGTGTCGGTCCGTCAGTTGACTTCATGTCGTGTGACCTGTGTCGTTTTGTCAGTTGACCTCATGTCATGTGACCTGTGTCGGTCCGTCAGGTGACGGACAACAATAGGTCAAGCATGTTGTAGAACACAGCAATGGGCCACCTGCATGTGCCGGCACGCACCATATATACATGTGCCAAGGACAAGGAGAGAGACAGTACTTGTAAGCAAAATAATTTATTTGACAGACCATCAGGGTTACAGGATAATCAGCACAGCAGAATAAGACAATTTTATGCATAAAATTGTTCTGGAGCAGACAAAACTTTCCGTTCAGTGGATGTCCCAAAATGCTCAACTGTGAGATAAATTCAGGGTCTGTTATGTGTGAATTCAGGTCAGGGCCTCTCTTCTGACTAATGGGGGGAAGTGCAAGCAGAGTCTTACTTACCTGGTGGAAACATTGGAATGCAGTCTGTGCAGTCTGGTGTGGTGGGGGTGTCTGAGTTGAGTGCACATACATTTATAACAAAAGGCAGTTAATGGTCCAATAATTGTCAGGAGAAGGAGGGAGTTTGTCCTCAGGATCTTGAAAATTCAGTCATCCTAGTGTTAATTGCATCTGGAGGTTGTGGAACAATTAGCAGGTGACAGCGCAAAGAGGCAGCCAGGTTATTGATGACCAAAGCCCCATAAGACAACTGAGGCTGAACCAAAGACTAACAAGACAATTGGGCACAGATTTTTTCAGCTAAACTTTCCCAGTTTCTTCTTTTTTTCTTGAAACTTATCCCTTCCCTGTCCTAACAACTTTCCTTGCTGTTGCATTGTAGCCCAGCTAGTACTGGTTGTTGTTTACCAATCAATTTTCCAAGTAAATGACCTTCACACTTAAACCAATGTATTTTCAAGGAATAAGCTTTTTTTTATATTAAATTATTTTCTTTGTAAGAATTTGAATATCACATTGACCTGTAATAAAAACTGTAATGTAATTTGCATAAGCTGATAATCTAACTATATATGTTGCGTTTTGAAAAAAAAAAAAAACTGTAAGAGTTTTCTAATTTGGTTAAGAAAAAGACTATGGCCAATGTATAATGCATCCCAGAAAATGGACCTCCTTGTCTTATCCCTCTATAAACAAGAACTGGTCTACCAAGTCCTCCCCTACTTTTAACAAAACGGTAGCCCCATTGACATAATTCATTAAAAAAAAATCCCCAAACCAAAAGCTTCTAATGTTTAACAAACACTTATGATTCACTCTAGGCTTTTTCTTGATCAATAGAAAAAAGTCCAACATCTAAATTTTGAAACTTTGCTAATTCAATGTCACAATTTTTAAATATTTTATCCGTTATACTGTATGCTGGTGAAGATTCTCAGTCATCCAGAACATGACAAAATCAAAAAAGGCGTTCAATACAAAATCAACTGGACTTTATTTGTTACAGAAAGGTCGAAACGTCTTCTGTAACAAATAAAGTCTAGTTGATTTTGTATTGAACGCCTTTCTTACTTCCGCTCTCGACAAGGCAAGTCGCATATCTTTCTGCTCCTTCCTTCCCTAAGTTTTTTTCCTCCTCCCTGCTTGCTTTTTGTCTCGTCTGACACTTCAGCGCTCACTCGAACCAATTTGCGATGGAATTAGTAAATTGGGCTGTTTCTTCAATAGATAAGATTTTTTCCACGAAGCGGACCGTGCCAGGAGAAGCGGTCTGCCCCTCTGACACACACGCGGCTGGATACATGATGGATTCGTGGGGACAGTGGCAGCCTATGTGTTTAACCGTCTTGAGTGTCGAAGACGTGGAAGATTTGTGGATTATTGGACTTTTAGTAGCAGCTGCTCTCTTTTTTGGCATCGGAGGGACTGTCTGCTACCTGAAGCTGAGAAGGGCTTCGGCGGCTATCAGCGCGCTGGCGAAACTCCCTGATCAGCATGATTCTCTGATCCGGGCCGTGAGCAACTCATCCCAGCTGTTGTATGAGCTCAATCGCACGTTGGGTGCGTCGGTGGACTACCGGGGACTTGCTGGGCGTTTTGGGACTCGTTTACAGCCGCCTGGGTCCCAACTGGGCACGGATGGGGGTTCATAGACCGGAACCTCATATGATTTGGAATTTTGGCCCTGAAACAGCGTCTGGACTTGGAAGGCTGCAGTGAAAAAGAACACTGTGGTCTGAATTGGAATAAACAAAAAGACTATCTAATCTGGTTTCTGCACACGTCCTTGAAAAGAGGCCTGTTTGGAAACTTTCTCCTGGAGCGTAGAGCTGAAGTGCCCTTGCTGACCTCCCCCCCCAGAGATCTCTGTGTGTGGCTCGGATGACGCCCAGCTGAACAACTGCTGAACTGTGTTCTTTGAAGTTACTCACAGACTATATATCTCCTTGCCTGTCGTCAAAACTGCAACAATGTCTCGTGTGACTGTGCTTTCGCTGATAGAGTTTTTGAGACTTTATCATGGAGTGTCCTCAGGCAATCTTTGATAAATTCTTTTTTTGAATATCACAAATGATACCTACTGTGCTTTTCCTTTTTCCATATCTGTTTTGCTCTTCATCCATGATGGATGAGAGATGGCCGCGCTGACGAACATGCGTGTTTTGAACATGCGTGTTTTGAATTGCTGCAGCTTAACATTCTCTGACCTTGGATGACTGTGTTTACATGATCACGTTGTATTGGTTTACTGGTGCAATGTTAATAAAAAATCTCTTATCTCTTATCTCTCTTTTTTGATTTTATCCGTTATGTTTCATTCAGGAACACTATTTGACTGCTGTCTACAAAAATGTCAATATATTTTTTCAGTCTGTTCCAAGTCCTGGGTCCCAAACTGTTTATAATTTATGTAAATTATCTATGCATTGTACCTATATTATTTGTTGATGATACAAATATTTTTTGTGTTGGAGATGACGTGGAACAACTGTTAAAGGATGTAATTGATGAATTGAACAGACTTAAAATGTGGTTTGATGAAAATAAGCTGTCTTTGAACCTAAACAAATCAAAAATAATATTATTTGGGAACTGTCAATCGCATGCAGAAATTCAAATACAAATAGATGGAGTGAAAATTGAAAGAGTTCATGAAGACAATGTTCTAGGTGTCATTATTGATGATAAACTCAACTGGAAACCACACATCAGATATGTTCAAAGTCAAGTCGGTCATAGAACGAAAAACATTACATGTACTCTACTAATCTTACCTTATTTAAGTTATTGTGCAGAAATCTGGGGCAATAATTACAAAACTACACTACAGGCATTAATACTACAAAAAAAGAGAAATAAGAATAATCCATGAGGTGGGATATTTAGAAAGCACAAATGCCCCATTTGCACTGCTCCTATAATCAGCCCCAACTCAGCTCAGCCTGGCTCAGCTCAGCCTGGATTTGCACCTGCACTTTAGGACCAATTCTGGAGGCGTGTCCAGAATCCAAGTCCTGCTAATGAGAGTTCTGTGATGAGTTTTAATCTCAAAGCAGTCTGCTCCTCAGATAAATAATGTTAAATTGTTATATTTATATATGAATATTTCTGTTCAGTGCCCTGAAACGACTTCTGTTGTGACTTGGCACTATGATACACTCATAGAAGTATTAAAGTTCATTGACATAGTTAAACTACAGACAGCTCCAATTCTTTACAAAGCCAAAAATAAACAATTACCAGAAAACATTCAAAACCTGTTTAAGACTGAGGAGCAGTCACGGTTTAAAATATGCAAATGCAGAACTACTAGAAAAAACTTTTGTGGATCAGTAAGTCTGTGGAATAATTTGAATATTGAACTTAATGTCCAAACATAAAACTGTTCAAATTACAGGTGGTCCCCAACTTACAACGACATCGACTTACAAAGTTCCGACTTTACGAAGTTATCATAATTGATAAAAATATGAAGAAAATAATAATTGTGTTTAAATGTTCTTGATTTCATGTGTATAGCACTTTGTTGCAGCTGTGGTTGTTTTAAATGGCTTTATAAATAAAGTATTATTATTGTTATTATTATTATTATTATTATTTTGAAGCCGATTACGCAGTTTCCAGCAGTGTCTGGCAGTGTTCGGCAGTATTTGGCGGTGTTCTGCGGTGTTCGGCGGTGTTTGGCTATTTAGCCAGTTAGCTCCGGCCTCAAGAGCCGGGTTCGGACGGACAGTGTCCGTTTAGAGGTTCCTGCGCTCGGATACATGAGCAGTAGCCTGGTTAAAACCAGACCCTTGTCCTTCACTTCGCTTCGGACTAGGGTCTGGGACTTCTCCCATAGACAAGGATTTCTCCAGTAGATTTTTGACCGGACCAATCAGAGAACAGAAGGCGGAGTTTTGTTAGTTTAGCCTGGCGAGGTCCAGGCTATCAGATAAATAGCTCAGAAACCACTCAGTGGATATTTTTTCTGCTACCAGTGTGTAATTATATGGCTCTAATTTACTGACTGTTGGCCTGGATGAAACATTTGAGATAAAATTCGATTTTTTATAATTTATTTTCGTAGCGCACCCGAGGCTGTTTGGAAAATGTCAAACCGAAACAATTTAAATCCAGCAGATTTGACCATTTCGTGAATTGATTTAGGAACTGTTAAGCTCAGGAACACTTCTGATATAACGTCAGCTAAGAAATATATTTTTTCTCAGCAAAGAAATAATAGTTTTTTACCTTGTTTTCTTGAAAATTCCTTTGTGGCGGCAGCCATTTTAACTGACGACGTCAGTCGACGTCGTTCAAAACTCCGCCTTCTGTTCTCTGATTGGTCCGGTCAAAAATCTACCGGAGAAATCCTTGACTATGGGAGAAGTCCCAGACCCTAGTCCGAAGCGAAGTGAAGGACAAGGGTCTGGTTTTAACCAGGCTACATGAGCAGGAGCTGAACGGCGGTTTTGTGGAGTGACGGATGGACGAAGGAAAACGACGCTGTGAAGCAGCAGACAGCGAGCTGGGCCGGAGAAGCAACAGATAACATGCTAACAAGCCTAGCTGTAGGATGGATGCTATCGCTCTCACCCGGGACACGGAGCTGACAGGCGGCGGAGCTCGCCTCAATGTCTGCCTGGCAGCCTCAGATGTTGGATTGTTACCGAGCAAACATGCTAAAACGCGGAGAAATAGCTGCGGCAGCCTTTTTGGAGGGTCTAACATGCTAACGCAGTGCGGCCTAACATGCTAACGCGGAGGAGCTAACGCTAACGCGGCGTAGCTTGTTGGACGAACACCGCGGAGAAACGGCTTCCAGTAAGTTATTAACTCTTTTTCTGGCTCCAAATGTATGGAGTTAACAAGCTAACACTGTCCTTCCTGTAAACAGTTTGGACCGCGTGGAGCAACACGAAGTTGCGGAGCTCGGACGTGCAACAAGCTAACATGTAAACAGACGAGACAAGCTTGACCAGCTCAAAGTAAGAAATTAAATTTTAATTTTTTAGCCCTGGACTGTAAGTGTTTTGTGATAATTATGTAGGGTACTGTAGGATAGGCAAAGTGCTTGGTAACTGTTCATTACCGTACATGTACGTGTATCAGTGGCAGCTCCTATGGTATATACAGGTGGTCCCCGACTTACGAATTTTCGACTTACGAATGATACGTAGGAACGGAACTCGTTCGTAAGTTGGGGACCACCTATTGAACTTAATGTCCAAACATAAAACTGTTCAAATTATCATACAAACATATAATTATTGCTGAATATAATATATAATGTTATTATTCAATTATTGTTGATGTTTTTGTTATTTGTTATTGATGCTTTTTTTGTGAAGTTAAAGGAATAATAATTGTTCATCTATTATAGTTAACTTAAATAGATACTATTTTTTTTTTTTTTTTACTTTTTTTAAATTTATTTATTTTATAAATGAATACATGTACAGTACTGGACAGTCACCAAGCACTTAGCCTATCCTAACACAGTTTTTAAAGATGAAGGAATAAGTTGAATTGTCTCCCTTTCACATAAAGGGAGCAAGCTCCCTATGGAGCCTGCAGGGAGGAGGGAGACAATTCAACTGACTCCTTCATCTTTAAAAACTGTGTTAGGATAGGCTAAGTGCTTGGTGACTGTACAGTACTGTACATTTATCTATTTATAAATAAAAAACAATAAAAAAATAAAAATACTGTATATACTGTATATTTTTAATAAATAGATAAATGTACAGTACTGTACAGTCACCAAGCACTTAGCCTATCCTAACACAGTTTTTAAAGATGAAGGAGTCAGTTGAATTGTCTCCCTCCTCCCTGCAGGCTCCATAGGGAGCTTGCTCCCTTTATGTGAAAGGGAGACAATTCAACTTATTCCTTCATCTTTAAAAACTGTGTTAGGATAGGCTAAGTGCTTGGTGACTGTCCAGTACTGTACATGTATTCATTTATAAAAAATAAAAAAAAAAAAAAAAAAAAAAATTTTTTTTTTTTTTTTACTATGTGATCCTACTTACGAATTTTTGACATACGAGCGCCCCCTAGGGACGGAACTCGCTCGTAAGTCGGGGACTACCTGTAGTTGTTATACTGTACGTATGGATTATACCTGTAATATATGAAAGATTATGTAAGTGGTTAACACTAGGAATACCAGAATATTCAGATGAGTACTACACTTACCAGAGCCTGTCAAATTACAGATTGAGGGATTTGCATTCAATTAGGTTTGTGTGACCCCCTGGGGCTGAAGTCTTTTGTGTGCTCAAAACATCCCCCAGTAGCCAAAACAAAACATCTCCCCCATATTCCAACAACAACATTCTTTCTGCAGGTTGAAAGTGCAGCTTTTTACAACACAGACCAAACTTTTGGAGATGTTGATGACTCTTTGCAAATGTCAACGCTAGAAACTTCAGTTTATTTTATAGATATACGTTTTATACTTTTTATACTACTATGCAAAAACTCAGGACAGTATTACACTTTTATTATTTCATTTTATGCTTATGTTCATTGGGTGTTTGGTGTTTTAGGGGTGTTTGGTGTTTCAGTGTTGGTGTAAATTTTCATACTTTTATACTATTATGAAAAAACTCAGGACAGTGTTACACTTTTTTACTATTTTACTATTTTATGCTTATGTTTATTAAATGTTTTAGTGTTTAGTGTTTAGATGGTTACTGTTGCACCGAGGGACTGAGAGAAACGCAATTTCGGTCCTGTGTATGTCCTGTACATATTGCAGTTCTGACAATAAAGTTGACTTTGACTGCCTCTAAGCGAGCAGGTCCCCGGTTCAAATCCTGGTCCGGGGGCCTTTCTGGGTGGAGTTTGCATGTTCTCTCCGTGCATGCGTGGGTTTTCTCCGGGTGCTCCGGTTTCCTCCCACAGTCCAAAAACATGCATGTTAGGCTGATTGTTAACTCTAAATTGACCCTAGGTGTGAGTGAGACAGGTCCCTCTTGTAAATGAGTCCCCGTGGCTCAACGAGTCCAGCCTGTATAAATAAAGGTTGAATGAATGAATGAACAAACTGATATGGAGAGAACACAAATTCTGTAAGAATAAAAATACTAAATATCACCTATTCCACGGTCAAGGCGGGATTGCATTGGTCACTTTTATCTGAAGGCGGCGGGATTGTACAGGTGGTCCCCGACTTACGAGGACATCGACTTACAGGCCTTCGGCCTGGAAACCCTGCTATGGACCGTGTCGGTTCATAAGTTTCTCCGCGGAGACACATGCGCTTTATGTGAACGGCGGTTTTGTCAGGAAGGCATCTTTGTCCTTCCTGGACGAAGGACAAATGGTAAATGGAGCTTATTTATATAGCGCTTTCCAGCCCCCTATGAGGGGCCCCAAAGCGCTTTACAATACCAACCATCCAACCATTCATACACACATTCATACACCGGTAGCGGCAGACTGCCATGCAAGGCGCCATCCAGTCCTACCGGGAGAAACTCGGGGTTAAGTGTCTTGCCCAGGGACACGACACATGGTGTGGGGAAACGGGATTCGAACCTCCAACCTTCCGATCGGTGGACGAGTGCCATTACCACTATGCCACGGCTGCCTATCTGCCTATCTGCAAGCTACATGCTGAGTGAAATAAAATTGAATAAAGTTGTTTCACTCCAGTTTTCATGTAAACATTCATACTTTTGAGTGTGGAAAAATGATTGTGTTATACAACAAATACAGAGCTTTATCATTCAATGGGTCTCTGACTTTGTACAGTACTGTAATAGATTTAGTATTTTTATTCTTACAGAATTTGTGTTCTCTCCATATCAGTTTGTTCATTCATTCATTCAACCTTTATTTATACAGGCTGGACTCGTTGAGCCACGGGGACTCATTTACAAGAGGGACCTGTCTCACTCACACCTAGG
Source organism: Garcialebias charrua (assembly GCA_038048925.1). NCBI lineage: Eukaryota > Metazoa > Chordata > Actinopteri > Cyprinodontiformes > Rivulidae > Garcialebias > Garcialebias charrua. The sequence goes on from JBBPBX010028632.1 coordinate 29,142, forward strand.
GTCAATTTAGAGTTAACAATCAGCCTAACATGCATGTTTTTGGACTGTGGGAGGAAACCGGAGCACCCGGAGAAAACCCACGCATGCACGGAGAGAACATGCAAACTCCACCCAGAAAGGCCCCCGGACCAGGATTTGAACCGGGGACCTGCTCGCTTAGAGGCAGTCAAAGTCAAAGTCAAAGTCAACTTTATTGTCAGAACTGCAATATGTACAGGACATACACAGGACCGAAATTGCGTTTCTCTCAGTCCCTCGGTGCAACAGTAACCATCTAAACACTAAACACTAAAACATTTAATAAACATAAGCATAAAATAGTAAAATAGTAAAAAAGTGTAACACTGTCCTGAGTTTTTTCATAATAGTATAAAAGTATGAAAATTTACACCAACACTGAAACACCAAACACCCCTAAAACACCAAACACCCAATGAACATAAGCATAAAATGAAATAATAAAAGTGTAATACTGTCCTGAGTTTTTGCATAGTAGTATAAAAAGTATAAAACGTATATCTATAAAATAAACTGAAGTTTCTAGCGTTGACATTTGCAAAGAGTCATCAACATCTCCAAAAGTTTGGTCTGTGTTGTAAAAAGCTGCACTTTCAACCTGCAGAAAGAATGTTGTTGTTGGAATATGGGGGAGATGTTTTGTTTTGGCTACTGGGGGATGTTTTGAGCACACAAAAGACTTCAGCCCCAGGGGGTCACACAAACCTAATGGAATGCAAATTCCTCAATCTGTCATTTTACAGTCTCCCATGGGAGCTATATGTAAAATATGTACAAGTACATATGTTTGGTATTCCTAGTGTTAAGGAGTGGGAATTTTGATAAGTTTATACTTGTACCCACTCCCTGGAATAAAACAAAAAGTTTTGAGATTATGCTTTACTTTTTTTTTTTTTTTTACAAATTCTAAATAATAAACTAAACTAAATATATTTATATTTCATAATCTGTCCATAAGGGCGAAACAGGTTTCCAGATTTTTCAAGAGTCCAAGATCGCCTTTTTTGGCAATATAGTTAGTACTGTACTGCTCCAAGAGTCCGAACAATTCTCAAAGACATCCAACAAGTCTCTTCCAAGTACTGTATAGTCCAAAAACTGTTATAGAGTTATGCAGGAAGATCGTCAGTGCCAGGGAAGCAGCCGCAGCGGAGCTGATTCGTCGCCACAGTCATCTCATCCAGGGTGAAAGGAGACTCCAGGGAAACCTCCTCCAGCTAAGGTAACCCCTCCACTACTTCTTATCAACAACAACAACAAAATAAGAAACCATCCAGTGGACCTGACTTCATTTTGATAGACTTCTGTAACACTGTGCTTCACAGTTGTCAGAGCTGAACAAATAAGCATTAAAAAAATATATGAAGATTTTTAGGAAGATTACTTTAGATTTGTATTAAAAGTATAAAGTAATCTTCCTCATTACTGAGGGATTGTTTATTAAAGTTCAATTTGGTCATTTAAGGTGTAGCATTAAATTTAGTTCCCTTTCAGTCATGTCTCTTGGTGCAATATATGCTATGGGAATTGCGCCCCTGCGCGATTACCTGAAGAAATACATTCACGCCTTTACGGCAAGGGCGTCAGCGTTGCGCCAGAGGCCCAGCACTCTGGGTATTAAAGCCGCTGACGCCCATCCATCTTTCTCTTATTGCCCTTCACCTCGCTTAAACCTGAACTACCTCTCTTCGCGGGATTCCCTGTTGCTTCATCGCTCAACTAGAGGTGAGCTTGCTCCCTACACAGAGCGTACGGAGAATTATTCCTGCATACTGCTGGGCTAGCGAAAGCTAGTCCGGCACATTTTATCTTAACCCCTAAGTTTTTTCTTCTCCTCTCTCCGCAGACTGCTTCGCTCGACGGTGCTAACTGCGTCACACCGCTACCCCTGCTAATTCATAGCGGGCTAGCCGGCGAAAGCGACACGACGGAGGAGACGTCTCAAAATAAAAGGAAAAGGATTCTGGAAGGACTCGCTCGCCTTATCTCGGACATGCCTCCGGAGAAAGGAAAGCGAAAGACAAGACTTCCAAGGAAAACCAGCAGGACGACGAGCCCAACCTCAGGCGCCTGTCCTAGCGGATGCGGTTTCTCCCTAACAGCGACGGACACCCATCAGGCCTGTCCCGTCTGCTTGGGGATGTTACACGCAAAAATGGCGCTGGATGCGCCTGACACTTGCCCACACTGCAGCCAGATGCTGGAGGCGGTGAGGAGGCACCGTGCGGATTTTGTCGCCAAGGCCAAGGGCGCCGCGGCAGCGCCAGCGAACCCAGACACCACAGAACCACTTGCTCCCACGCCGGAGCTGGAGAAGATGGCTCTGGATGACAGCACACGAGTCAAATTGGGTGACAGCCCTGACGTGCTGGCTCCCATGGTGGACTTAACAGTCGAATTCGACACTAGAGGCATGATGAACGAGGACAAGATCTCGATTTCAGCCTCTGGCAAATTTTCCGCGGAGGACGCAGACGTCAAATACGAGGAACAGGGAGAAGATCTCTCCCGCACCCCGGTACCTGTGCTCCCGGAAACTGACTTTTCCATCCCTGCTCTGTTTGACCTGTGTCACAGAGCAGTGGACGTGCTGCAGATCCCATGGCCAGAACCTCCGCCTCGTCAACAGGTCACGAGGCTGGCAGGAAACTATTTTTACTCAAAGCAGCAGGCCGCCACAAGGCAAAGGATACCCGTGTTCCCGGACTTCCTCACAGAGCTGACTCACACCTGGGCTCAGTCCCGAGCTCCCATGCTTTTACCACTCTTGCAGTTTCTCGACGTGGACGAGATGGATGAGGTGGGAATAACCAACGTGCCTCAAATTGAGGACACGCTGGCGTCTCATCTGGCTCCCAAGTCATCCGGGACAAAACCAACTCTCCCCAGCAAAGCTTGTCGAGCTTCAGCTTCTCTGCTCGAAAAATGCTACAGAGCTCAGGGACTCGCGGCGCTTACCATGAACGCATCCGCGTTGATGCAGGCTTACCTGGCTGAAAAACTGCAACAGCTCCAGGTAACAACGGACAGTCAAGCTGCTGCTGACTTGCTGGATGAAGCCCGCAGGGCAACAGACTTTGTGCTCCGCATGATGGGGACAGCTGCTGTTGCTCAAGGCAGAGGCATGGCCAAAGTGGTCATTGCAATACGGCATCTGTGGATGACTTTATCTGATCTCCCCGAGGGACAAAATGTGCCTTTTCTCCACCACTCTATAGAACTGGCGGGATTGTTTGGGAAAGCTCTGGATCGAATTCAGACCAAGCTGGACCAGAGGCGCAAACAGGCAGAAGCTCTCCGGGTGGGCATTCCCAGGAAAAGCTTCGCCCCCCACCCCCACCCCCTCCAGGGAGTCTGCTGGGGGCAGACCTGCGCAGCCTCAACACCGCTCAGCAACACGGGCCCCACCGCAAAAGCGACCGGCGTACGAGGACGAGCACCGGCAGAATCAACCGCCGGGCCCACCTCGAACCGAACATGCTTGGAGCAAAAACAGGTTTGTCCCTCGCCAGGCGGTCAGACACAGGGCCTCCTCGGTGAACCGGGACACCAGACAAAAGTGTGCCTGATGAACCAGGTCCACGTCTTGATTTAACACGATCACCTTGCCCACGCGGTACGGGGAATGATCCTTTCATGTCCAGACTTTATTTGTAGCACGGTACAAAAAGCTAGTAACTCTGTTACATGCACAAATCATGTTTTTCCTGCTGTGAGTGACATAAAATCAAACATGTCGTTACACTTAAGCACGAATAAAGCTAAAAAAAAACAGCCAACAGTCAATTTTATTGACTCTAAAAAACAAACAAAAAAACAATGAACACTATAACTTCAGCAGAACGGTCCCTCTGGCCTGCCAACCGACATAAAGGGAGGGGGCCATTTCTCCACCCACCCCTCCTTCACGGCTCACGGGGTGTTAGCCTAATCAATAAGCCCCAGCAGGGTTCCTCTGTTCCGCGTGTAACAAACAGGCACAGAGGCGTCTGCAAGCAGGCCCCACACCCCTCACGGAGACAGGTGAGGGGGGGTCTTTCTCTCCAGCCCCCGCTCCGTTGTGAACCACGGGTCGGACAATACACAAACCAACCAAACACGTGAAATGTCTGCGCCCCAGGGATGTGCGCCGACAGAATCTGATGAGCCATTTTCTTGGACACCCATTCAACGGCTCCCAGTAAGGGTCGGGGGGCTACGGCAGAAGCCCACAGGCGACCACAAGCTTCACACGTTCACAAAGGTGATTGTGATCAAACGGCTGTGTGTATAAACAAACTAGGGCTGAATCAGATTCCTCTTCCTTTTAATCAAAGGGAACTGAGCTCTCTGTCACCAACCAATTTAAAGTCTGCCAAGCACAAAGGACCATCTCCACGTTCTCACACTGCAGCTGTCCCCTTATCATTGATGGGCGACAAGCAATGTTCAAGCAGTGATCCTGTTGCACGTGACCATACTCACTGTGCTGATTCAGCTCTGCTCTTAAACGATATCCCCCCACCGGGTGAAACACAGACTTCGGGCAGTTTGTCTGGCTCCAACGCACTGTTAAGGCCGGAGACCAGTAAAACAGACCCAACCAAGGAACGGGTTGGGGTCAGGAGATCTGCTTGCTTACAAAACTCGCAGCTCCTCAGTCCCATGACCCCCAACAACAAGAGGAAAAACAGACATTCTGTTCCACTTTTTTCTAATAATGACAACGGATTGCCTCTGCCCTCGAACACTCTCAACCAGAGTAGTATGGTAGCACATAGGGCTGGGCGATTTGGAAAAAATCATATATCACGATATGGACTTTTTTATATCACGATAACGATATATATCACGATATATACAACACAATGTGTGTGTGTGTGTGTGTGTGTGTGTAGGAAAAATTTGGACCAAAGGTTTTTTATTTTATTATTTTAATACAGATAGTTACAATTATAAGCAGTGAAGCTGCTAAGCAAGAGAAGAAATTTGAGGAACTACAAAAACAGTTCAGCTTGTTGAAAAGGGAAACTCACCTCCAGACCACTCCCCCTGCTCCTCAGAACACTTTACCAGTGCGGCCTACACAACCAGCAGATCTTGGAGTAGCAGCTTCACCTCAACACAGTCAATCAGGTGACCTTAATGAACATTCACATGTTTTTTATGCACCAAATTCACTACTAACTGATCAGGGCACTAATTTCATGTCCAAACTGCTTAAGGATGTGTATCAGTTGCTAGGAATTAAAGGACTGAGAACGACACCCTATCATCCACAAACAGATGGCCTCACTGAACGGTTTAATCAAACACTTAAACAAATGCTGCGGAAATTTGTGAATGAAACTGGTTCTGACTGGGACCAATGGCTCCCATATATTCTGTTTGCATATAGAGAAGTTCCACAAGCCTCCACTGGGTTTTCTCCATTCGAGTTATTATATGGTCATGAAGTGAGAGGACCTCTGATGGTTCTGAAGGAACTGTGGGAGGGGGGACAAACTAGCAAAGACCCTGTAAATGTTGTATCTTATGTGCTCCAGATGAGGGAGAAGCTGGAGAAGATGTCAATTTTGGCTCAGGAGCATCTGAAGATGTCTCAACGCAAACAGAAGATTTGGTATGACTCTGCAGCCCGGGAGAGGGAGTTCAAGCCGGGCCAGAAAGTACTTGTTATGTTGCCTTCAGAGGAAAGCAAGCTGCTGGCCAAGTGGCAAGGACCTTATGAGGTAGTAGAGAAATTGGGACCAACAACTTACAAAGTCTCTGTTCCAGGTAAAAGCCGTCCCACTCGGATTCTCCATGTGAACCTGCTTAAAGAGTGGGTGTCCCGGGACCAAGAGAAACCTACCTCCTTCTACATCCGACGTACAGAGGATGAGGAATCTGAGGAGCAATATTTGCCTATTCCATCAGCCTCCAAGCCTAGCTTGGATCATCTCTCAGAAAACCAACAGTCAGAGGTGAGGGCTGTCTGTCCATTGAATGTGTTCCAGGAGAATCCAGGATACACTAATGTGATAATACATGACATTACCTTAAAGGAAGATGCTGCACCAAAACGAATGAGCTATCGCATACCTGAGAGACTTCTGGAACCACTTAAAAAGGAGGTTGAGTTGATGCTTTCCCTTAAGATTATTGAGGAATCACAGAGCGAGTGGTGCAATCCAATTGTTCTTGTCCCTAAAAAAGATGGAACAATAAGGTTCTGCATCGACTTCCGCTACCTAAATTCAGTCTCAAAGTTTGATTCCTATCCAACTCCACGCATTGATGATCTTATTGAGAAACTAGGCAAAGCAAAATATTTTACTACCATTGACCTGTCCAAAGGCTATTGGCAAGTGCCACTCTCCCTCAGGTCCAAGGAGCTGACGGCGTTCAGAACACCATGGGGCCTTTACCACTTTAGAGTGATGCCATTTGGACTTCATGGGGCTCCTGCCACCTTCCAGCGCCTAATGGATAAGGTACTCAATGGCCTTTCACATTTTGCCTCTGCATATCTGGATGACATCATTGTTTACAGCAATTGCTGGGATGAACACCTGCAGCATCTGAAAGTGATTTTTGAGCGTCTCCAGAAAGCAAGATTAACAGTGAATCCAGCCAAGTGTGCCATAGCAAAGAGGGCAACTGAGTACCTGGGCTTTGTCATCGGAGGAGGGTTGGTAAAGCCACAAATTAAAAAAATTGAAGCCATCCAATCTTGCCCCTTTCCCCAGACAAGAAAACAACTTAAATCTTTCCTAGGTATGTCTGGTTGGTACCACAGATTTATCCCCAATTACTCTGCCAGAGCTTCTCTGCTTACAGACATGACTAGTCTTCGGGGCCCGAACATACTACGGTGGTCTGAAGAAGCAAAGGAAGCATTCAGAGACATTCAGCAGGCCTTAAGTGAAGATCCTGTGCTTCACTGCCCTGACTTCCAGCAGGAGTTTGTTTTGCAAACTGATGCATCAGATAAAGGTCTGGGTGCTGTGTTGCTTCAGGGTTCTCCGGATGATCGTCATCCAATCGTCTTCATCAGCCGTAAACTTTTCCCCAGAGAAACCCGTTATTCCACTATAGAGAAGGAATGTCTGGCAATCAAGTGGGCTCTGGATTCCCTACGCTATTACCTCCTGGGAAGGAAGTTTGTATTAGAAACTGACCATAAGGCTTTAAAATGGTTGGAGAGAATGAAAGACACCAATGGTCGAATAACCCGCTGGTACCTAGCCATGCAACCCTACAAATTTGAGGTGCATCACATCCCTGGCAGGCAGAATGCTACCG
>JBBPBX010028633.1:19102-36424 GCA_038048925.1 Garcialebias charrua
ATATACATACATACGATACCTGCATGTGCATCCCTGCCTCTATTTGTCTGTGGTTGTGAACATGCACAAGTGTATAATGCCTCTTTTCCACCGCTCGGCTCGGCTCGGGTTGGATCGGCTCAGATCGGCTCAGTTCGGGTCGGGTCACATCTATATTCTGTTTCCACAGCTTTTTTGTACCCCTTCTGTGGGCGGGGTCCAGAATCCTACTCGTCTTACCACATGGTGGCAGTAGTGTTCCCTCAAGCTATTTACTAGTAGCCACCACTAGAAGAAGAACACAATAAAGGCTTTGACAGAATGTTGTGAAAGAGATGTCATGCTATAATGAGTACCTCATGAGCTGTAATCTTTAAACCCAATTCATAATCCTACCTTGTTGCCTTCTTTAAACCCATGTATTTTCCAATTTAGTATTTTTACAATAAAGATGTATTAAAGCATATTTTATTATTTAGTTATGCACAAGGTGCTTGATAAAGTTGCAAAACCATATTTATCTGAGCTGCTTCAACCTTCCTGCCCTCCCCGTTCTCAGATCAGCTGAGCAGTTGCTGCTGACAGTCCTCAAAACTTTTTAAATCTTATTTAAAAACACACATTTATTCCTTGGCTTTTAACACGTGATCTTATCTTTTATGGCATGTTAACACACCTGCAGTAAGACTGGTATATGTATTTATTTTTGTATGCTTTTTATAGTTTTTAATTAACTTGTCTTTTATGTTATTGTACAGCACTTTGGTTGACCCTGTGGTTTTTAAAATGTGCTTTATAAATAAAGTTGATTTAAAACATCACACTGTGATCTTTGAAACTGCCAGTGTCTCCCTGGTAAAGTTGCTGCTGGGTGGTAGATGGGTAGATGGTAGATGGATGGTCTGTGAATTCTTTAACTTTAAACTGTCCAAAGGACTTTGGCCACTTTTAATTTTTGACTTTTTTTGTATGACTTCATCCTAGAACCAAATAATTTATAACGTAATAACAGTTGAGCAGATTCTAATAATCTTTATCTTATGATTCTTTAAAGGTCAAATGCAAATGGAAAGTTCTCTTAACTTCCAGTATGGATTTAAACACAATACACACTTCACATTATAAAATAAGTTTAGGAAATTGAATGTTCGAGGACACCACTTAAGAAAATATAACGTTTAATAGGAAAAGTTTGAAGTGACAAACAGAAGTAACAAATTTCCATCTGGTGTCTCACGTCTTCCTCCAGAAGATGACACAGGTTGTTGAATTCTGGTGATTTTCTTCTGTTGACTGTAAAAGAAAAATGTGATTAATTTAGTCCAGAAACTGTTTTTTTTTTTTTAAACAACACAGTGTGATCACAACATGTTCATATACTAAATGTATCCTGTTGGAGTTATTTGAAATAAAATTCAATGTGTTATAGACATAAATGTGTCGAGCTACCTCCATTAATTTTCTCCCTTGTACTTTGTATCACATATTATCAATTATGGTAAATGGTAAATGGAGCTTATTTATATAGCACTTTCTAGCCCCCTGTGAGGAGCCCCAAAGCGCTTTACAATACCAGCCATCCACCCATTCATACACACATTCATACACCGGTAGTGGTAGCCTGCCTTGCAAGGCGCCATCCAGACCAACCGGGAGCAACTCGGGGTTAAGTGTCTTGCCCAAGGACACAACGACACATGGTGGGCGGACGCGGGATTCGAACCTCCAACCTTCCGATCGGGGGTCGACTGCCATTACCACTGTGCCACGGTTGCCCCATTATATAAAAAACCACATAGCTGATATTTTTCAAAAAAATATAGTGTGATCACAACATGTTCATATACTAAATGTATCCTGTTGGAGTTATTTGAAATAAAATTCAATGTGTTATAGACATAAATGTGTCAAGCTACCTCCATTAATTTTCTCCCTTGTACTTTGTATCACATATTATCAATTATATCAAAAACCACATAGCTGATATTTTTCAAAAAAATATAGTGTGATCACAACATGTTCATATACTAAATGTATCCTGTTGGAGTTATTTGAAATAAAATTCAATGTGTTATAGACATAAATGTGTCAAGCTACCTCCATTAATTTTCTCCCTTGTACTTTGTATCACATATTATCAATTATATCAAAAACCACATAGCTGATATTTTTCAAAAAAATATAGTGTGATCACAACATGTTCATATACTAAATGTATCCTGTTGGAGTTATTTGAAATAAAATTCGAATTTTTATAATTTATTTTCGTTGTGCAAGCACAGGTTTGGAAGAAGTCAAAGCGAAACTACTTTAAATGCAGCAGATTTGACCACTACGTGACAATATTAAAGCGTGGTTGAGCTCAGGAACCCTCGTACTATAAAGTCAGCTATGAAATATATTTTATATCTGTTCATTGAGCTACATTTTAAAGACATAAAGCCGCCCGCGCGCCGCGCGTTGCTCGTGGCGAACCTACTTTTTAAAATCCTGCAGTTTTGAGCAATACGTGATTTTATTAAGGACACGTTCAGCTGAAGACCCATCTTTGCTATAAATTTAAAAACAAATAATTGCTTTTACCGTGTTTATCATGTAAAGTCCTGCCGTGATCGCTTCCCAGTCGCTTCAGTGAAAACTGCTCGAGTCTCCTCCTCCCTCCTTCCGGTGCGGGTGAGCTCGCCTCAGTACCCCTCTGAAACCAGCCCAAAAATCTCAAGAAATCTGGCGCGGAGCAGCACGGAATATCCGGAGGGAAAGGATGAAAGGGGGTCTCTGCGACGCACATATGACGTAACATCCGACCCGAGCCGACCGGTGGAAAAGGGGCATAAGACTTCTCTAATAGAACATACAATAGTGACAGCGAAGCATCAGAGACCCCCAAGACCCGAGGCAGACAAAGGGGGAAACATAGCCCAAGACCCCAAGAGGGACCCCGAGCACAGAGCCCCAAGGGCCACCCAGATGGGATGAACCACACACCTTCCCCCTAGGTCCGACCACAGGGGAGAACCGGAAGAGCCCCACCAGCGACCACACACAATGACCCCCAAGGACCAATAGAGACATACTCACAGGCCCCCGCCAGAACCCATTGCACCGATGTAGCCCCAGGACTAGACACCAAGGCCCAAGCACCGAGGACGCACACCCCTCAGGCCTAGGCCCAACAGGACCAGAGGATCCGAGCCCTACAGCCACCAGGCCAAGCCGACACATGCCCAAGAGCCCCGCCATAGACACTGAGGACCCCAAGCGCGCCGGCAGGCAAAGGCACACCCTACTAGGGGGCTGCGTGGCAAGGGCACCACACCAAGCAGCCCCAGCTGTATCAAAAAGCAAGTAAGTAAGTCAAAAGTCAAAGTCAAAGTCAACTTTATTGTCAGAACTGCAATATGTACAGGACATACACAGGACCGAAATTGCGTTTCTCTCAGTCCCTCGGTGCAACAGTAACCATCTAAACACTAAACACTAAAACATTTAATAAACATAAGCATAAAATAGTAAAAGTGTAACACTGTCCTGAGTTTTTTCATAATAGTATAAAAGTATGAAAATTTACACCAACACTGAAACACCAAACACCCCTGAAACACCAAACACCCAATGAACATAAGCATAAAATGAAATAATAAAAGTGTAATACTGTCCTGAGTTTTTGCATAGTAGTATAAAAAGTATAAAAAGAATATCTATAAAATAAACTGAAGGTTCTAGCATGTAAGTAAAGTTTATTTATATAGCACTTTTTGCAGATAAAAATCACAAAGTGCTGTACAACATATACATAAAAGATTAAAATAAACAGAAGAATTACTGTAGTAACATCTGATTAATCAAAACAATAAAAACAGCTGATATAAACAAGAACAATTGATAAAAACACTAAATAAACATTTATCTAAAAGCTTGTCTGTGTAGTGGGCATGACCGTGCCCGCTCTGATACACCTTTGTATTTTTGAACTGTTCCAGAGATGACCTTTACTGACCTCTCAGTAAAGCAAGACATTTACTACAAATTATTCCATTAGTTGTAATCTGAGAACATAGTCACCAAAAGAGACTATTGGCTTCTTTAATTTTACTCTAATGTAATCAAAAGAATAACATTTTGTCATTTTCACATATGTTTTTATGCTGTGTTATTCTGTAAAGTGAAACTGTGTCACTTCTGCACATCACTGTGTCCACTGCTGTATGAAAGTTGAAGACTCGGGTCAGAGAGACCCAACCATTTTGTTTAGAAATGAAGAAGACAGTTAATCCGTTGTTTTCATGAGAATGACTCCAGTACTCTCTGTTTTTCCTAAACATTTTCACTCTGCTCTGATTTCACCTTGAATCGTGATAACAAGTGAACTGCTCGACTGGTTCTTTTTGGACCAATGGGGAAGAGACAAGTCTCTCTCATCTCAGAGCTTCTACTAAGGGTTCTAAGTTTCCTGAAACAGTTAGTTCCTGAGAGGAAGAGGTGATGTGAACTTTCTCTTCAAGCTGTGGGACGTTTGGTCAAGAGCTAAGGACCTTCGTCTTCAGTAAAGGCTGATAACATGCTTGTTATCAGTCCACTTCGAACCGAGCGTACAAGCTCAGAACTTTGAATTAAATTCCTTTCTGGAATAAGTTATCTTGAGCCAAAAAACCACGACTGCCACGGCTTCTGCCGACTAAAGCAAATATCACCGACACTGACAAGGTAAACACGTGTGGAGTCCAGCTTGGACTTGCGGGACAGACGACTCGTCAGTCCAAGGCTGATCACAGCTCTTTACCAGAACCGAGGCGGACGTCTTAAGGTAAAGGAGCAGCTGTTTGCTTACTGGAGGTGTGATGATATCTTAGCTGGACGCGTATAGAAGAGTGTCATCTGGTTTTATAAATGCAAGATAAACTTCCCTCTTAAATCTCTCCAACCTCTTTTATTCCTCCTATATCTTTTCCTCTCAATTTAAGCTAGAAACTCTATTTAAGCTAAAGAGCCACAGACTAAGTATAATGACATCCTGTATTTATGTCTGTTGTGTTACATTTAAGTGTGCTGATGCATGTTAAACTGCAAAGAAAGTGAAATCTATCAATCAAATATAATGGTGTTAATTTAGTTGATTTATTTTAAATAAATGGTAGTGTATTTGGCATACCAAACTAAGTTAACGTTTCCATTGTCACTCTATGGCTTCTGTTTTACTTATCCATCATAAAGATCACAGAAATATTGGGTAAACTGAAAAAGAAAATAATCTGTGAAATTACTATTCAATCTGAATAAGTAATTAATTAAGGATAAAAAGGTCAGCTTAATACTGACCCCTCCTAAAATCATTTACATCTGGTGGCCGTACATGTTTTCTGAAAGTTTATTGATAAATCTGTGATCCATCATGAACTTGAAACGTTATGTTTGTTATGATCTCAAAAGGTAACCCAGTTGGTAACGAGACCCAGAACGACACAAGACAAAAAGGTGCAAAAGTAACAGTGTTTATTTATTTACAGTGGGAATATCTATTTACAAATGTACAAGGGTCCTCTGGATTTCCTGGAAGATGAAAAGAGGACAGTCAGATGGGTTTGATCAGAAAGTTCTTCCAGGGTAATTGCTTTTGTTTGTTTATTGTTTCCTTACGGATGAAGAGAGGAGGATGTTCCAGAGTGTCCTAAAGTCCTTGAGATGGAGTCCCAGAGGGCGAGCGAGGCAGGCAAGTGGCTGGAGGGCAAAGCACGAACGAGCAGAGAGCTGGAACCAGGAGAATCCGAGGGCGTGTGGCATAAAATGCTTCAGCGAAGAGTAGAACTCGACTGCAGCCTTAAGTAGAGGTGGAGCTCGTCAGGTAGATGACCGTCAGCTGTGGATGATTAGCGGCCATCTTGGAGCTGCAGCAGGTGCCACTCTTACAGTACCTCCCCCTCAAGGAGCGCCTCCAGGAGCCCCGACGCGCTTCTCCGGGTGAGCCCTGAAGAAGGCGGTGATCAGACTGGGGTCTAGGATGAAAGAGCGAGGAATCCACGACCGCTCCTCAGGGCCGTATCCCTCCCAGTCCACAAGATACTGAAAACCCCTCCCACGACGGCGCACATCCAGAATGGCACGTACGGTGAAGGCCGGATGGTTGTCGACGAGACGAGCAGGAGGAGGGAGGCTGGCACAAAGGACTCACAGAAACGGGCTTTACCTGGGACACGTGAAACGTCGGATGAATCCTCATGGAAGCGGGAAGCTGAAGACGCACCGCAGAGGGGTTGATGACCCGGAGTATAGGAAAAGGGCCGATGAATCGAGGCGCCAACTTCCTCGGGGTGTCCTTCAGGGTGATGTTCCTAGTGGAAAGCCAAACCCTCTGACCCACCTGATAGGAGGGCGCAGAAGATCGGTGGCGGTCCGCAAACCTCTTGTTTTGGGCGGCCGTGCGGAGAAGTGCTACCTTAGCCTGGCGCCAGACACGCCGACAGCGTCGGAAATGGTGCTGCACTGACGGCACCAAGATGTCCGACTCCTGACTGGGGAACAAAGGGGGCAAATATCCCAGCGAAGCTTCAAAAGGTGTCATACCTGTGGCCGTAGAAGTATGGGCGTTGTGGGCATACTCCACCCAGACCAGATGTCGACTCCAAGCAGATGGATTGCCCTCAACGAGGCATCGAAGGGTGGCCTCAAGCTCTTGGTTGTACCGTTCAGCCTGACCGTTGGACTGCGGGTGATAGCCAGAGGTGAGACTTGTCGATGCCCCCAAGGCACCACAAAAACTGCACCACACCTGAGAGACGAACTGGGGACCCCTATCTGACACCACGTCGGAAGGGACACCATGAATGCGAAAAACATGTTGTACAAGAAGCTGAGCAGTATCCATAGCAGAAGGTAACTTAGGAAGAGGCACAAAATGGGCTGCTTTGGAAAACCTGTCAATGACGGTGAGAATGGTGGTGTTACCCTCAGACGGAGGCAGGCCGGTGACAAAGTCAACAGCGATGTGGGACCATGGGCGGCTAGGCGTGGGTAACGGTTGGAGAAGACCTGCAGGGGGTTGGGTACCGGTCTTGTTCCTAGCACATGTGGGACAAGCTGCAACAAAGTCTTTGACGTCTTGGGACAAAGTGGGCCACCAGAAGTGGGTCTTGGTTAACGACAACATACGTGTAATACCTGGGTGACAAGAGAGCTTGTTCGTATGCACCCATTCGAGTACCTTGGACCTCATGGCGGTGGGAACGAAGAGTGTACCAGGAGGTCCTGTGCCAGGGTCTGGTTCCATACGATGGGCCTCACGAACCTCCTGGGCAATGGGCCAGGTGAGTGCCCCAACAATGCAAGTCGGGGGTAGGATGTTCTCCTCAACCTCAGGAGCATCTGGAGGAGAAAACTGGCGAGACAAAGCATCGGGCTTAACATTCTTAGACCCAGGTCTGAAAGTCAGTGTGTAATTGAACCTGTTGAAAAACAGTGACCAGCGTGCCTGCCTGGGATTTAGACGTTTGGCATCTCTGAGATAAGTGAGGTTCTTATGATCAGTCCAAATAAGAAAAGGCAACTCAGTGCCCTCAAGCCAGTGACGCCACTCCTCTAGTGCCAGTTTCACAGCGAGTAGTTCTCTGTTGCCCACGTCATAATTCCGTTCAGCTGGAGACAGACAGCGAGAGAAAAATGCACATGGGTGCACTTTGTTGTCCAAAGTTGACCTCTGCGACAAAACGGCTCCTACCCCAGTGTCAGAAGCATCCACCTCCAGGATAAACTGACGAGTGATGTCTGGATGACAGAGGATGGGTGTGGATGAAAAAAGCCGTTTTAGCTTACCAAAAGCAGAGTTGGCTTCCGGGGTCCATCTGAAGTTTCTGTTGGTGGATGTGAGTTGTGACAGAGGTGCTGCGATGCGGCTGTAATCCTTGATAAAGCGTCTGTAGAAGTTTGCAAATCCCAAGAACCGTTGCAGTTGCTTCCTGGTCTCGGGGATTGGCCACTCCACCACTGCCTTAGTCTTCTCAGGGTCTGCCCTGTAGTGTCCTTCTCCAAAGATAAAACCCAAAAAAGCAACAGAAGGAGTGTGAAAAGCACATTTTTCACCTTTTACAAAAAGTTGGTTCTCATACAGTCTTTGGAGCACCGTCCGGACATGAGTGATGTGTTCATCCTCATTCCTGGAATAGATGAGAATATCATCCAAGTAAACAAACACAAAATCACCAATAAAGTCTCTCAAAACATCGTTGACTAGTGCTTGAAACACTGCAGGAGCATTGGTGAGACCAAAAGGCATGACGAGATACTCAAAGTGTCCCAGGGGTGTCTTAAAAGCTGTTTTCCACTCGTCACCCTCTCGGATACGGACGAGGTGATAGGCATTACGTATGTCCAATTTGGAAAAGATGGTGGCTGGTTGCAACTGCTCATGGACTGAGTCAAGTAGTGGTAAAGGATACTTGTTCTTTACAGTAATACTGTTCAAACCCCGATAGTCAATACAAGGGCGTAGTGCCTTGTCTTTCTTAGCAACAAAGAAAAACCCTGCCCCTAGTGGAGAAGTAGAAGGGCGGATGATACCTGAATCCAAAGACTCCTCGATGTAGGATTTCATGGAACCCCGTTCAGGGCCCGAGAGGTGATACAAACGGCTAGATGGCAGAGGAGCTCCAGGGAGAAGGTCGATGGCACAGTCATAGGGACGATGGGGAGGAAGAGAGAGAGCCTTCACTTTACTGAATACAGTAGACAGATCATGATACTCGGGGGGAATGGTGGATAGATCAATGTTCTCTGTTTCTTGTACACTGGTTAAAGGGTTGGAGATGCCTGAACGAAGGCAATTCTTCAAACACTTGTCGCTCCATTTCTCTATTCGGCCAAACTCCCAATTGATGTGGGGATTATGGTTCTTTAACCAGGGAAACCCTAAAATCATTTGAGTGTTGGGCGAATCCAACACAAAGAAACTAACAAATTCATGGTGATTACCAGATGTGATTAAATGCAAGTCTCCAGTCTTAAAACAAATCTGTGCAAAAGTCTCCCCAGTTACTCCAGTAACAGAAACTGGGTCAATGTCCAGAACAGGGGGAGAAAATTTCTTGACCAAATCATGACTAATTAAATTCTGTTCAGCACCAGAGACAATTAATGCTGACACAGGAAAACGGTTTTGTTCAAACTGAATAACCGTAGGTAAAACTAATCTGCACTTGGAAGTGAAAGAGGAAGTGCCCACCAATAACTTCCGTTCTATTGACGGGCGTTGTCGTTTCCCAAAAGCGGGCATGAAGCAATATAATGTCCCTCATTTCCACAATACATGCACAGGTTAGCAGTCCTACGTCTCTGTCTTTCACTTGCTGTTAATGTTGTTCTGCCAATCTGCAATGTTCAGGTGCAGGTAATGCTAGCTGAGATCCTGTAGATGGTGGTAGCGAGCTTCGGGAGTTGTGACTGAAATTGTCCCCACCTGATGACGTAGGAAGACTGGAAGTGTTGGGCTTCTGGTAGTTGTAGTCCCATTCACGGCGCCATTCACGGCGCCGTTCCCGGAAGCGTTCGTCGATGGAGATCGCCAAACTTATTAGCGCGTCGAAGCTAGGAGGCTCGTCTCTTGCTGCGATCTGGTCCTTAACGTAATCAGAGAGAGAGTTCAAAAATGTACATTGAAACGCCCTGTCGTTCCAATCCGTTTGAGCTGCGAGAATGCGGAAGTCCAGAGCGTGTTCGGAGACGGGTCGTCTGCCCTGACGTAAGCCCAACAAACGTTTCTCTGCATTTGTTTGTTGCAACGGCCGGTCGAAAATCCTGCGGAACTCGTTCAGAAACAGGTCGAACGACACAAAGTCCAAATCACGGTTGTGGAGGTAAGAAGATGCCCACTGGAGGGCTTTACCTGACAGTTGACTGTTCAGATACGTAATCTTAGCAATGTCCGTGGAGTAGAGTTGAGGAGCCCCTTTGAAGGAGAGTCTGCACTGTAGGAGAAAACCTTCACATAATGTTGGGTCTCCTGAGAAGAGTTCAGATGGTTTAACCAGTAACTGTTGAGGAGAAGGAGAGTTATTGTTTGAACTGGTGCTGGGTGAGCCTGAGGTGGCAGCTGGAGCTGTGGGAGGAGAAGTAGCTAGTTTCTTCTGTATTGAATGAACCATACCTCCGAGTACAAGCATGTCAGATTGGGTCTTAAGCTGTTGACCTAATACTTGTTTTAGCATCTCCTCTAATGGAGTCTGGCTTGTGACCTGTGAGGAGGAAGCTTGTGCGTTCATGGTCTCTTTCTGGGTTTTGTTTTGGCTGAAGCATTAACTGTTATGATCTCAAAAGGTAACCCAGTTGGTAACGAGACCCAGAACGACACAAGACAAAAAGGTGCAAAAGTAACAGTGTTTATTTATTTACAGTGGGAATATCTATTTACAAATGTACAAGGGTCCTCTGGATTTCCTGGAAGATGAAAAGAGGACAGTCAGATGGGTTTGATCAGAAAGTTCTTCCAGGGTAATTGCTTTTGTTTGTTTATTGTTTCCTTACGGATGAAAAGAGGAGGATGTTCCAGAGTGTCCTAAAGTCCTTGAGATGGAGTCCCAGAGGGCGAGCGAGGCAGGCAAGTGGCTGGAGGGCAAAGCACGAACGAGCAGAGAGCTGGAACCAGGAGAATCCGAGGGCGTGTGGCATAAAATGCTTCAGCGAAGAGTAGAACTCGACTGCAGCCTTAAGTAGAGGTGGAGCTCGTCAGGTAGATGACCGTCAGCTGTAGATGATTAGCGGCCATCTTGGAGCTGCAGCAGGTGCCACTCTTACAATGTTGGCATGATTATTCCAATTTCTGGACTCTGAAGGTGATACTTTTTGGCTGAGGTGTTCAAGACAGGCAGATTCTGCATGTTTTTATCATTTGAAGCTAAGTGATTGTTATTGTTCAACTCTTTAACACGCTGTTGGAAGCTTTTAGGTGAGGTCTTGTCAGCCCGTGGTCTGTAGGGGGGGTTCTGGTTCCGTCCAGTTCACGTACAGACTCCTGTACAAAGCTTTGTTGACCGCCGAGTCAAATTGCCTGAAAAGCTATTATTAACATCTACCAGATTGCTATGTGTGGTATTTTACATTTTAGAGAAGGTCGAAAAACGCATATTACTGTTAGAACGTGTCGGATAGTGGTTTGTGAAACCCGAATTCTGCTCCTTTAAAGTGGATAGGAACCGACCTGAACGTGGCTCCGAGAGAGTCCATGTCGTGTTACAGTTGACGTGCTGGTTGCTGAGCGTAGCTAAGTTGTGCCTGTTTTAAATGTGATTGACACGTTTCAGAATTTTGGAAAGTTAATTTGAAGCGTTTGATTTATGAAAGAGTCAATAAAGTTGTGTTGAGTGGTGCTAAGGTAACGTTAAAGGCTACGTGTCTTTACAAGTTGTTTATGAACTGTGATAGGATAAAACGAGAGCTATGAGCTGTCAATCACTCTTGTAGCGAGCGCTGATTTGCTGAAGTGGGGACGCACGCCGTTGCGACCAGCCCACTTTGTCGTCATTTCCGGCATTGCATTGGTCGAAGGTATGAAAACTACATTAACCATGAATGCTTGGGAATAGTATACAAGCGCTGTGATTGATTGGTTGACGTCACGTATCTGTGTAGCGAGCTCCGCCTCGCTCAAGTACGGAAGCTGGTGACGCGTTACGTCGACCCGCCTATTTTTTGTCATCATTTCCAGGTGCTGCACTTTGAGTGACAGGCAGCTTACACTCACAAGACGAACAGAGATTTCACTTAAAGTTTAAAAAAACTAAATTTTAAGCCATCTAAACTGTCTAACAACATAAATTTGTCTCTGACAAGAACGTGGTTCGAGCGATTATCACGGACACACTGGATACTAATTCTAAAAGGTTGTTTTTATTCTAAATACTGAATAGAAAAATCAGTCGCCTCGTGATAGCATTAAGACTTGAATCTGCCCCCTGTTGGTTAAAAGACGTGTACAGATGAGTTATCTGAAGAAATCATAAAAGTCAGCATTTTTATGGTGAAATACCAGCTTTAAAATTGTTCTGTACACAAACAAAACTCCTGTTTATTTTAAATATTTTTTTTAGAATAACAGAGGTACAAACAAACATTTTTGCTTATTTTAAATACTGAAGAGATTTTAAATAACATGAAAGAAACGTCTTCTATTTGATTTTCACATTAAATCAAAGAACAAAATGATGGAGAACAGAGCATTTCCACATTAAGCTCTTCACATCTCTGCATTGTAAACAGAATTGGTGTACACAACTGTACACTTTTAGTTAAAAATGGCATTTTTTACGTTTTTCTGTGTACAATTAATGACTCCAGTTTATTTTAAATAAAATTGTTTGAAATAACAAACAAAAGTACATTTTTCACTCCAGATAACTGCAGCAAACCGTTTTACTGAATCTGAAATACATTCTCTTGGAGAAAAATAAAACAGAATCTGCTAACATTTTAGTGTGAACATTACATTTATTTGAAATCTTTAAAAAGGCGTTTGAGTGAAAGACAGAAAAATTAAGCGTGGTTTAATGGTAATTGTTTTAAAAGACAAGTCTATTAAGTTGATACGGCCACAAAGGCTTTAACTTACGACATTTTTCATTGAAGGTAAAACCTAAAATAAATAAAAAGGTACTAAATGTATGAACGACTTGTTTATAGATTACAAGAATAAAACCAGAAAGCTGTTTTAGTTAAATATCTCACCGCTAAGAAAACATTTATTTGCATACACTATAATAAATACCATCTTATTGATTCAAACAAAATCAAAGCAGAGGTGGCAGAACAGATTTGAACATGTCATAGGACTACAAATTGATAAAAATCACTGATTTTTATTTAGAGTAACATCTTTACTGTTAAGCTGAGCACACATAAACACTCCAGTTTATTTTAAATACAAAAACTGTTTAAAATAACGAACAGAAAGTCATTTTTCACTCCTGATAACTGTCAAATGCAATAAAAAATCAGTTTCACTAAGACTGCAAGACATCTTTTTTAAGGCATGCTCAAGCAGCATCCTGTCACATTTTAGTGAAATCATTGCATTTAAGTCAGCCCTCTTTTATAAGCGTTTGAGTGAAAAGACGGAAATCTGGCTTGGGTTAGTTAGTAACCGTTGAGATTTAACAGATTTAAAGATTTAAGTGACTCCACAAAAGACAACAATCTCGCAAACTCACAGACTTCATGGGATAATAAGGTAGTCCAAGTAGAAGTTAATAAATAAATTAAATCGGTCTAAACTTATTCAGTTGTTAAAAGAAACAACTAAAACCGAAGGTTTTAACACTAACAAATGTTTAAATCAACAGGATCTAACATGCCATTTGTTATTAAGAAGCTAAGACCTATCTTTTTGTGTCTCCCTAGGATCACGATGAAACTACTCCTAGTAATCTTCACCCTCTTGGGAACCATCCAAGAAGGACAGGCTGAGGTTGTGACCCTTGGACCCACCTCAGGCATCAGTCTTAGGGACCAACCCGGACTGCTCATCACAGATTGTCAGTTGTACACTCGGAAGGTCTTCGTACGCTTCGATCCCCAAACGGTGATCAAACAGCACATCAAAATCAAAGACGAATGGACTAACGAAACATGGTACACTTTACCAATCCAGAATGCAAGAGGCCAAACCCAACACATGTTAAAGCAGCTACGTAAGTTCACCCTCACACAACAGGAGCTGAGCGGAACGCGTAGACGAAAGAAGAGTATCCTTAGTGGGCTTCTCAATGCTACCTCCGCCATCGGATCTCTTTTTGGCTTAGGTCTGTCTACAATCAACAGTGTCATCATAACGTCCTTAAAACAACACGTTAGTGACATACAGAATGAATTCCCATGGATCAGAACACAAATGGATCGGCAACAAACACAGTTAACTCACGTGACCGAAACGGTTCAGAAGACTGTCTTAGTGTTGAACACTCACACCAAAGAAATCAAGGTCATTGCACAAATGGTTAATGAGCTAAAACGTAAGGTAGAATGGGACTACGCCATCGCACACGCGATAGATAGTATCCTCGCTGACATGCTTAGAGATATCAACTCGTCGGTTGATGAGCTAGTTACTGGCAGAATCCCACCCTATCTAGTCTCTCTAACATGGTAACAGACATCCTTAACACCGCTACAAACGAAAAAGTAAGATCAATCCAGGCTCAACTGGCTTACACTCTCGGTAGCGCAATCCCGATTTACGTCGATCATAGAGAGTGCGAATTCGGGTTCATTATCAATCTACCTATCGTCTCTATGAACAACATTTACAGACTCAAAGATGTCATTAATGTTGGAAATTGGCACGGTGAAAATCACATCAAAATCCATACTCCAAAAGTGGTTGCTTATCACGAAAGCGACCCCACAACCTATTTAGCTCCAAACCTCCAGATGTGTACTCTCACTCACGAGATACACTACCTGTGTACAAGTAGACCTTTTATGCCGCAGGCATTTGCGGAATCACCCCAATTCTAAAGAACTCAAAGTGTTCAACAACCATAACCCCGCGTCACCTGGTCACTGCTGCCCAAGCGGAAATAATTCGGTCACGTTGGTTGGTCAACACTCCGGACAGAAATGCAGTTATGGTCTATGATCGCCCCGGGGCCATTAGACATTTGAATCTACCGGATAAAACAATGTGGATTAGTGTCCCAAAGGGAAAAACCATACACATTGGTGACCTGACGCTGTATTATCTCGATCCTGAACGGTGGGAAACGACTCTGGAATTCCCTGAGTACCTCACAAACATGAGCCTAGAGATAGATCCCGGTACCGAAAAGCAAATCCTATTCGAAGGAACTAAAATTGTCGAAGTAGAACAAATGAACCAAGTTCTAAAGACCCTTAAATCTGAAACCAGAACTCAGTTTCCACCCATCACTTACGCATGGTCCAGCGCTGACACGCTAATCATAGTCGTGATAATAATACTTTCCCTTGTAGTGAGCGGTTTAGTCGGTATAGTTGTGATCCTATTCCGTCGCGTCCAATCGCTTCAAGCCCAACTAGACCGTTATGAAAAAAGTTGCACACCAAAAGTAAAATTCTTGAAAAGGAAACCCAGAAAGGGTAGTGTGTTGGAATCTGACGACAAGAGTGTGTCGAAGCAGTGAAACGTTGTTTCCTTGTTGTTTAGTCATTACTGTTGTCATTAGTTGAGATATTGTTTTGGTTCTGAACACTCCCAGCCAAAAAGGTTTTGTATTAACATTGGTTAATGAATGATATGGATTTAACTATGCCAACATACAGTTCGTTTTGTTAAATCTCAATCGTCGAAGAGTCAATGTAGTTTAAAGCTACTCAAGGTACAATAAACTACACTGGTCTCACAATTTCTAAATTGAACCGATTCGATCGTTTCTATTCTAGATTATCTATTCATTTTGATGAGTCTCGCCATAGACTTCAAAATTTATTAGGGAATACCAAATCCTACGTCGTTCGTCTAAAAGACAACAGGCATTTAGACCAAACTATATTTCATTTTTCTATTTTAGTTTAACCTAAACTAAGTAATGAATGGAGGAATAGTTTGGAATTAGAGGCCTTCCCTACAGAAGCCCTCCAAAATTTTATAGGTACAGATCCCTATTTCTAATTTTACAGAATTGATCCACCCCTTAATTGGTAATTAATAAATAATTGGCTACCACTACCGGTGTATGAATGTCTGAATGAATGGGTGGATGGCTGGTATTGTAAAGCGCTTTGGGGCTCCTCACAGGGGGCTGGAAAGCGCTATATAAATAAGCTCCATTTACCATTAATTGTAGCTGATCTAAATCATGATAGCTTACACACCAGGGGCCTCATGTACAAAGACTTGCGTGGATTTCTTACTGAAAAGTGACGTACGGTCAAATCCAGAAAAGTGTCTACGCACAAAAAAGTCCAGATTTATCAAACTGTGCGTACACCGGTATCCACGCACATTCCTTTTGTACATCACAATCAACGTGGAATTGAGCGCACATGAGAGAGTGGCCGACTCCGCCTTTGACACGCCTCCGTATAAATATGCAAAGTCATTTAAATATGCCATGCACGACAGGAATGTCGTCTCTGCTCCATTGCAAATCATGTCGGAACGTGGAAAAAAGAGGAACTTCACGGACTGTGAACAGGAATCACTTCTGAGTGAGGCAGAGAAGCACGGAAAAAGGCTTTATTTGGCACGCTCAGCGCAAAACAAACCATCCACTTTTAAATAAGAAGTTGACCAAGCTGCTCTTACATGCCTGTATAGGTTAGTGGTGAGCGCGCACGCCCTTCGTCCCAAAGGTCGTGAGATCGACTCCCGCATGGTACAACGTTTTTTTTATTTTGTTTATTCCAGATTTAAAGAACACAGGAAAACTATTTAATGAAACAACAAGAAATAGAACAATACATGAAATGAAAGGAAGCAGACGATTTCTTGTTTTGTAAATAGTTTTCATGTGTATTTAAATCTGGAAGGAAAAAAAAAAGAAAAACGTTGTACCATGCGAGATTCGAACTCATGACCTTTGGAACTAAAGGCAAGCACGCTACACACTGACCTAAACGTAGGCATATTGGTACAGCTTGGTTAACTTCTTATTTAAAGAAATCACATCTCATTGTTGTCAATATCGTTGCCACTATTTGGCGCATGCTTTTATATCCACTCATCTAATTGCGTCCATGTGGATGTAATAATCGTTAATCATGTGTGTTTGGTGGGATTAATGATTGTTTTCACATCATGGACACAGTTTCTCAGAATCACCTGTAAGTGTCGCCAAAGGAACAAAGACCACAGAAACGTGCGTACGCCAACAGGGGAGCTTGCGTGGAGGTGCGCAGATATTCACGTTCAGTTCAGTTTTGATACATACGGGGTTTTGCGTGGAAAGTGACGTGCGCACGGTTTTTGTGCGTGCGCACGGTTGATACATGAGGCCCCAGGTGCATATAGGTAGGGCTTAATGTAAAATCCCAATTATAAGCCCACCTAAAAACCCACATAATTACATGACACATAGAACCAGAGTGGCACTGACTGGAAGCCAACCAGTCAACAACCTTCAATGTGGGGATCTGCAGCTCCAACGCTTGGTCTTCAACCTTCATCCAAGGGTCGCCTCCTCTGCGTCAATCGAGGGATCCCCTATACATGCTGATTATAAAAACAATTGTTACTGACAAAATCACCAACTCTAATCGATATGGAATTACTGCTGTGGAATTACTGCTGTGGATTATAAGACTTTGTTTTCCAAAGGATTAAAAGCTTACCGCAATGGGATTACCTACGAACAGTATGGAATTTCCAAAAACTTTATGGGATTATAATTT
>JBBPBX010028634.1:0-10477 GCA_038048925.1 Garcialebias charrua
AACTGATCCTCATCCCGGCCGCATCACACTCGGCTGCAAACCGCTCCAGCGAAAGCTGTAGATCACGATCTGATGAAGCCAATAGGACCACATCATCTGCAAAAAACAGAGAAGCGATTCTAAGGCCACCAAAACGGATCCTCTCAACACCTTGGCTGCGCCTAGAAATTCTGTCCATAAAAGTTATGAACAGAATCGGTGACAAAGGGCAACCTTGGCGGAGTCCAACTCTCACTGGAAACGAGCCTGACTTACTGCCGGCAATGCGGACCAAGCTCTGACACCGGTCGTACAGGGACCTAACAGCCCATATCAATGGGCCTGGTACCCCATACTCCCGGAGTACCCCCCACAGAACCCCCCGAGGGACGCGGTCGAATGCCTTTTCCAAGTCCACAAAGCACATGTAAACTGGTTGGGCAAACTCCCACGCACCCTCCAGGACCCTGCTGAGGGTGTAGAGCTGGTCCAGTGTTCCACGACCAGCACGAAAACCACACTGCTCCTCCTGAATCCGAGGTTCGACTATCCGACGGACCCTCCTCTCCAGAACCCCTGAATAGACCTTACCAGGGAGGCTTAAGAGTGTGATCCCCCTATAGTTGGAACACACCCTACAGTCCCCCTTTTTGAATAGGGGAACCACCACCCCAGTCTGCCAATCCAAAGGAACTGCCCCCGATATTTGTAAACAGACTACATAAATTTATAGATTATTCTAAGCAACAGTCAGTATGGGTTTAGAGCAAAAAACTCTACATCAATGGCTCTCATGGAATTAATGGAACAAATAACTACTGCTGTCGATCAAAAACAATATTGTATCAGTATTTTTGTTGATTTAAAAAAAGCATTCGATACTATTGATCACACCATTCTCCTTGAAAAACTGAACAAATATGGTATTAGAGGACCAGCATTACAGTGGGTATCTAGCTACTTAAAAGATAGGAAACAATTTGTACAAATAAATGATGTAAGATCTGACCTCTGTAATATCACATGTGGAGTTCCCCAAGGCTCTGTACTTGGACCAAAGCTTTTTATTTTATATGTGAATGACTTGGTAAATGTGTCAGGACTCCTTAAAGGGGACCACACATGCAAAATTCACTTTTTAATGTTTTTTTACTAAACTTTGGGTATTTACTTCATAAAAAAACAGTCCTTGTGCCAAAAAAATGCACCCAGTGGTTTATTTACTCTAAGTAGATTTATTTTACTGTGATGAAAACGGTTCGTTTTTGAAATAAAATGGAAGTCAATCGCGCCTGTGACGTCACAGGCGCGAGGACAACCCACCTCAAACCTGAGTCCAGCCCCTCACCTGGTTAGGCTCAACCCACTTCTGTATTAAACACATGACTGTTGTTTTTCATGATTTCATCTCATCTTTTGTTTATATGTTATTAATTTCATGTGTACAGCACTTTGTTGCAGCTGTGGTTTTTTAAATGGCTTTATAAATAAAGTATAATTGTTATTTTTATGTTTTTTAGTTCAATTTTTAGTGTATTTGCGATCTCTCCCAACGCGCCGCCGGCAAAAATTAAACGAGCATACCCCCGGCGTAGAGACCGGTTGCGACGGGACCCTCTTCTGGCGCCATGGAGCGGAGCTTCAACTGTACAGCCTTGCTGCAGCCTCGCAGCAGCCTCGCAGCAGTGAGGACCTTCCCCTTACGGATTAATTTACGGGAGACACTTGGTGAACTTTGTGTTGTCTTGACTGGAACAGCGATAACGCCCAAAGTCTCCGAGCGGAGCTGGCGAAAACCGGAAGAGGAACAAGCTAACATTAGCTTCGGATTCGGGTGGTCTAATGCTAAAAGGAGCAGCAAACTGCGGCGCGCTCAGACGGGTTTCGGTAAGTTATCTTAAGCTAGCACTAACAGTAAGTCAAATGAGTAATAAAAAAAGAGCTAATTTTAAAACAACAACACATTACAGATACTGGCTGTTACGAGGGCGTAAACAGATCTTTGAAGGGCGTGGACTTCAGAACTTCTATCAGAAACCGGTCGTTCAAAACGAAAGTTAAAACTGGCAGAATTAAAAAGGGTATAATTGATTATCTAAGAATTATTTTGTGCATTAAATTGAAGGAATAGGGTCTAGATAGCACACAGAAATAACATAAAAATTTAAAAAATGCATCTGAGGTCCCCTTTAAATGTGTACTTTTTGCTGATGATACCACTTTTTTCTTGTTTAGGTGAAGATATAGAACAAATGTTGGAATTGATAAAGACAGAATTTGTCAAGATACAAACTTGGTTTAAAATAAATAAATTATCATTAAATCTAGAAAAAACTAATTACATGATATTCGGTAATAAAAAGAAAACTGTTGATGTTCCACTCAAAATTGAGGATGTTGAGATTTGTAGAGTGAGTGAGGTGAAGTTTTTGGGTGTTATCATTGATGACAAACTGACATGGAAACAACACATAAATTCTGTAAGAATAAAAATAGCTAAATCGATTGCAGTACTGTACAAAGTCAGAGACCTATTGAATGATAAAGCTCTGTATTTGTTGTATAACACAATCATTGTTCCACACTTAATCTATTGTATTGATGTTTGGGGGAATGCGTGTAAAACAATCACAAAGCCTATTTTTGTATTACAGAAAAGAGCTGTAAGAATTATCACTAGAAAACATTACCGTCATCCATCAAGTACATTATTTTATCAACTGAAGTTATTGAAGTTCCATGATTTGGTAGACTATAATATTTTATCAGTTATGTATAGGGCTCAAAATAATGCATTACCTTTAAATATCCAAATGCATTTTGTTAAAAGACAAAGTTGTTATAATCTTAAGGGGACAGAGATGTTTGTAAAACCACAATTCAGAACTAGTTTGAAGGGACGTTCTACCTCAATCCAGGGAATTAGATTATGGAATGGCTTGGAGAATGTAGTTAAAAATGCCAAGTCAATGTTTACATTTAAGAAAATGATCAAAACAAATGTGTTAAAAAAAATATCTCGCCAGGGATGCCCACTGAGCCCTTTGCTCTTTGACCTGGCAATTGAACCTCTTGCCACTGCTTTGCGGTCCTGTGACACAATTTCAGGAATCTGGAGAGGCGATATGGAGCACAAGGTCTCCCTTTATGCTGATGACCTTTTACTTTTCATTTCTCATCCGACTGACACGCTGCCTTCCGTTTTATCACTACTTGAGGAATTTGGAATAAATTCTGGTTACAAATTAAACCTGAGTAAAAGTGTAATTTTCCCTGTTAATACCCTGGCGCAGACTCTTGACCTTAGTAAATGGCCTTTTAAAATTGAGAAGATAAAATTCTCTTACCTGGGTGTTACAGTTACGAGGAGATTTATATCAAGAAAATTTTGTCTCTCTGTTGAATCAGACAAAGCAGGCATTATCCCGATGGTCACCGCTTTCCACTTCCCTCATAGGCCGTATTAACTCAGTCAAGATGGTCACTTTACCTAAGTTTTTATATCTTTTTCAAAATATTCCTGTTTTTATCCCTGGTTCATTCTTTGTTCAGTTAGATTCCATCATTTCATCATATCTGTGGCAAGGAAAACATCCACGCTTAAAGGTTCAGTATGCAGTTTCTGTAGAACTGCAGCACTTAGAAATATTTTCAACAGGCAAAGCATTCTGATCCCTCCCCCTCAGAGCCATATGTGGCTCTGCCCCCTTGTGGTCTGTTGAATTTCAAATTCAAGCTCTGTTTTTATTGGCTGATTCAAATTCAAGCTCTGTTTTTATTGGCTGGTTACAAACTCTGTTTTTATTGGCTGGAAAATGGCGGGTCACCTTTTCTTTTTAGAAATGCTTATTTACCACCTGGAGAAGCAAGGGGACAATATTTTTTTTAATTTTTTTTCAGAGATTACCTGGCTAACATCAGTCTGTCAGGAGGTAGTGACAGAGTGAAGAAATATGTTCATAAAAAAAGCTACATACTGAAGCTTTAAATAAGACATATCTCCAAAAAACTAAGGTCGCAGGCGGTCTTGCCCTTCCAAATTTCCGCTTTTATTATTGGGCAGCAAACTTGCACTGTCTAGCTTTCTGGTCATTCTATTACAACAGGCCTGACAGCCCTGACTGGGTAGCGATGGAGTCACAGTGTTCTGGGAAATGGTCCTCCGTGGCTTTCTTGGGATCCTCATTCCCGCTTCCACCACTTACAACTGTTATAAATCCAGTTATAAAACACTCACTAAAAATCTGGGCACAATTTCGTAAATATTTTGATTTCTCTAGTTTCTCTCTCTATAGCCCTATTATGTCTAACCAACTTTTCAAACCCTCATCTCAGGACTCTGTTTTTAAAGAATGGCAAAGAAGGGGTATAGTACGCTTCAATGACTTGTTTCTCAATAACACTTTAGCTTCATTTCAACAACTATGTGAAAAATTTAGTCTTCCCCAGTCCAATTTTTTTAGGTATCTCCAAATACGGCACTTTATTACTCTTCATTTGTCCAGCCTCTCCATTTCAACTGATAGCAGTATTGTTGACACTATTCTTTCTCTAGACCCAAATAAAAAACAGTCCATTTCATTCATTTACAGTAAACTATTGGATTTGAAGCGTGCTTCCTCAGATAAAATCAAAGCTGCTTGGGAAGAGGATCTCGGCTCCTCTATTTCAGAGGACTCTTGGACCTCCATACTCAAACTGGTGAGCTCCAGTTCTCTCTGTGCTAGACATTGTCTAATACAATTTAAAGTGGTGCACAGAGCTCACATCTCTAAACTGAAATTGTCCTCTATGTATCCTGATGTCAGCCCATACTGTGTGAGATGCAAACATGCTGAAGCCTCTCTCTCCCATATGTTTTGGTTTTGCCCATCTCTGAACAAATATTGGCGGGAAATCTTTCAGACTTTATCACGTGTACTAGATACACGTCTGAACCCTGACCCACTGATTGCTCTGTTTGGTCTTGTAGAGGGCATGACAAACCTAAATAAAAACCAACAACACGTAATATCGTTCACCTCTCTCCTGGCCAGACGAGCTATTTTGCTAAGGTGGAAAGAACCGTCTCCACCCACTCACGCTCAGTGGTTGGCTGACATCATGTCCTGTTTAAAGCTGGAGAAAATCAGATTCACACTCCAACAGAAAGAGGGTAAATTTGAGAATGTTTGGGGACCTTTCCTGAATTTATTCCAGTCTCTTTGACAACACAACTCATTCAGGTTAATGCAGTCTCTTGGCTATTTTACCTTTTATTTATTTTTTCCCTTTCCTTTTGTCAGTGATTGGGTAAGGATTTTTTATTTTATTTTTCCCTTTGGTGTTGATTATAATGTACATGCTGCAACTCAGATTGACTCAGTTTAATAATGTCTTCACCAATGGTTACATGCAAATGTTTCATTAACATCTTTGCTGTTTAATGAGTGTTTTTTTTGTTGGAGGAAAAAAAATGAAAAATTCAATTAAAAAAAAGATCTTGAATTTGAAAAAATATATATGAAATAGCGTAATGTGTATTGTAGTATTAGTTAGAAAATTAGAAAGAGTTAGTCATTTTGTACTGTTGGTTGAAGATTATTGTCGTTTAATCTGATTGTTGGAAGTAAGGGGCAGATATAATAAGATTTATTCTTCTTTCTGCTACCTTTCATTTTTTTATATTTTGTACATTATCATTTATGAGATTGTCTTGTATTGTTTCCTTTGTAAAAAATGAACAAATTTAATAAATATAAACATAAACAACATGAAAAAATGTACTAATTCAAATCCAAGCGATAACGTGACTCTTTGCTAAATACATGTACAGTATTTGTTACTGCATGCCCACCCCCTTTCACTGTAGCAACAGAACAATACAGACAACAGAATGCAACATCGCAAACAAGGGTGAAAGTACGCCGGTACTGCGTACCACTAAAAGATTTTGCGCCGTTACACAGTACCTGAAAGAGAGGGGAGCGGCCATCTGCTGTGAAGCCTCATTCAGAACCAGTCACAGCTGCACTTTGGGTCAGAATAGATTCTCTAACAATAAGCAGTCTAAAACATGACTTAATCAGTTAATAAATAGCCTTTTTTCTCATTTCAAATAGTTTCTGAACTGTTTGTGCTCTGCTGGAGCTTCAATTCTCTACCACGGTTAGTTTTACATTGGCTCAGCAGTGTGTTCCTCTTGTTCGATCTGAAGCAGGTGGTCTGATTTCAGTCAGCTGCGCTCAGTCTGTCCCTCCTCCGACACGTAATAGTTCGCTTAGGGCCGTAAACAAATTACCGAACTAAACACTCTTCAGAAACAAATAATATATTTTACATAATTTGACCCACTAACACAAAGCTAATCTCAAACTACTGTACTCTAATAGACCTGACACACAAGACATCATTTATTTCTTATTTTAAAGCATTTTCTAATTAGTTATTGAGTGAAAACCATGATTTTTAAAATAAATTATGTAAAATTGGAAAAATGCTTTAAAATGAGAAATAAATGAGGGTGCCTTGTCTGTCAGGTCTAGTAGAGAAGTTTAACATGAGTTTTGTGTCAGTGGGTCACATGACATGAAAATGATTGTGCAAAAACCACAAAATGTCTGTTTTCTTTGTTATGTAGCTTTGAACATTTATAAAAGCTAATACATTCATTCAAAAGCAAACAAAGTTGCAATATGTAACTTTTATTTTATGTTTTTAAATTTATATAAAAGTTACATATGTGTTTTACATATTGGTTAAAACTGTCACAGATAATCTTTGAAAAGATTGAGCTCCAAGACTTGAGGTCATGGTCTTGACTTGGTCTCGGGTTAGGTGTTCTTAACTCCAACACTAGCAACTACAGGGGAATTAAGTTAATGAGCCACACGATGAAGATCTGGGAGAGAGTTGTGGAAGCAAGACTTAGATGAGAATTCGAAAAGAGCTAAATCTGGTCCTTTGGACATTCAAAAAACAAAACAAAACAAAATTGTAGAAACGTTTCGTCTTTCGTCCAAAAACTTCCTCAGTCCGAGCTGCTGTATTCAGCTCAGTCTTATAAATAGCACCCTCTCACAGTGGATCAACCAGTTGGCTGATGACAGCTGAAACCAGCTGCTCACATTATCAATGAGGACCATCAGCCTAACGATGGATCGTTAGCACCCTGATGGTTGTTTGCTATTCACAGAGGGCTGAGTGATACTAGCATGGTACAGAGAAACTGAGACGTTTTCTAAACATAACATCCCAGTGGCTTGCTTTTAAACCCCAAAATACATTACGGCAAAGACTGGTTCATCCAAAGATCCAGTCTCCCGGCACAAACAAGAGTAATATTGTGTACAGTATGCTGTTCAGTGTCAGGAGGGTGATCAGTCTTACATCAGGGAAACTAAACAGCCACTGGCCAAAAGGATGGCCCAGCACAGAAGATCAACATCATCAGGTCAGGACTCTGTGGTCTACACTCATCTCCAGGTCAGAGGTCACTCTTTCAGGGATGAAGATGTTCACATCCTTGATAGAGAGGAACGATGGTTTGAGAGAGGAGTAAAGGAGGCCATCTTTGTGAAAAGAAACTGTCCATCATTAAACAGAGGTGGAGGCCTCCATGTTTAACTGACCCCCTCTTACAAACCGGATTCCAAAAAAGTTGACACTACACAAATTGCTGGTGAATTGTGAATAAAAACTGAATGCAATGATGTGGAGATGGCAAATGTCAATATTTTATTCGTAATAGAACATAGATGACAGATAAAAAGTTTAATCTGAGTAAATGCAACATTTTAAAGGAAAAATAGTGTAACGACCCTGTGTTTGGTTCTGCTTTGGGTCCAAGTATTTCTGTGTATTTGTTCAGTTGTACTGTGTTCTGTTGAGCTGTTGTGATTCTGTTGTCCCCTGCCCTCATGTGTTGGACTGGTCGTGGGGGCAGGAGAGGGGTAGGAGCAGGGAGGAGGGACCGGAAAAAGCGAGACGAAGAAGAAGCGTCTGTGTGTGTTGTTGTTAGCAGGCAGCTAGCAGTGTGTTCGCTCGCGTGTGTACCGCGTTTTCTTTTGAGGCGTGAGCTGCAGCCTCGGTAATAGCAGCTCGTCCCTGTTTCTGAATAAACCCCGTTTGGCTGGACTCCGTCTGAAGTGTTGGCGTCATTACATTGGTGTCAGAAGTAAACCAACGCTACCGAGCTGAGTGAGTACTACTGGCTGGCTCGTCGCCTCCACCCGCGACATCAGCGTCATGGACGGAGCGCTCGCCCAGGTGAAAATTAAAGCGGAGGGAATGGAGGACGAAGAGGCTAGGAGAGAGGGGTTCACTAAAATAACTCAAGCGACGGCCTAGTGGAAAGGCTCCACCGCACCCTGGGACAGCAGCTGGCCATCCTCACAGCAGAGCATCAGCGGGACTGGGACGAGCACCTGCCACTGGTGCTAATGGCATGCCGCTCAGCTGTACAGAACTCCATGGCATGCACCCCATCGCTCCTCATGTTGGGGAGGGAGCTGCGCACACCAGCCGAACTGTCCTTCGGGCGCCCGCCGGATGCACCTGATGTTCCAGCGGGTCCCGAGTATGCCCGGAAACTTCAGGACAGGTTAGAGACGGCCCATGCGTTTGCCCGGAGGCAACAGGAGCAAGCAGGCATGCGCCAGAAACGGAACTATGATGTAAGGGCTAAGGGCCGACACTTCACTCCAGGGGAGCTGGTCTGGGTGTACAACCCTCGTAGGAAGAAGGGACGGTGCCCGAAGCTGGACAGTCAGTGGGTGGGTCCCTGCAGAGTGTTGGAGCGCCTGGGGGAGGTGGTCTACAGAGTTCAGATGCCCCAAAACAGGAGAAGAGTAGCTCTGCACAGGGACAGGTTGGCCCCCTATCAAGGCAGGTCTGCACCTCAGTCCCCAGAAGGCCAATGGTCAGGGTCTCTGGTGCGTCCGCCAACCTCCCCAGAAGCCTTATCACCGACATCGAATGATGCCCCGGCCCCAGAGCCTGTAGCGCCGCTGGGAGCTCGCCCGCAGCGGACGAGGAGGGCTCCAAGACGGTTTGATGACTTTGTTTGTCCCCTCGTGGGCGAGGGACTCAGTAGTGGGGGGGTAGTGTAACGACCCTGTGTTTGGTTCTGCTTTGGGTCCAAGTATTTGTGTATTTGAGATTTTCACTAATGAAAAGCGCGTTATAAATTGAATTCATCATTATTATTATTATTATTATTATTATTTGTTCAGTTGTACTATGTTCTGTTGAGCTGTTGTGATTCTGTTGTCCCCCGCCCTCATGTGTTGGACTGGTCGTGGGGGCAGGAGAGGGGTAGGAGCAGGGAGGAGGGACCGGAAAAAGCGAGACGAAGAAGAAGCGTCTGTGTGTGTTGTTGTTAGCGGGCAGCTAGCAGTGTGTTCGCTCGCGTGTGTACCGCGTTTTCTTTTGAGGCGTGAGCTGCAGCCTCGGTAATAGCAGCTCGTCCCTGTTTCTGAATAAACCCCGTTTGGCTGGACTCCGTCTGCAGTGTTGGCGTCATTACAATATGTTGATTCAAAATTTCAGTGTCAACAAATCCCCCAAAAGTTGGGACAAGTAGCAATAAGTGGCTGGAAAAAGGAAATTGAGCATATAACAAACAGCTGGAAGACCAATTAACACTAATTAGGTCAATTGACAACATGACAACATCTGGCTAAGGCTAGAAAATCAAAAACCGAACATGACTGGCTCAGTTTCCGACAGCTTAGGAACAAATGCACAACCCTAATTAGAAATGCAAAATCAAATTACTACCTGGACGAATCCACCAAAAATCTAAATGATCCAAAAAGGTTTTGGCAAACAGTAAAATCAAATTCTGGTCAGACAACATCCACTGATTTACCCAGCTCCATCATGACCAACTCAGGTATTCTGTCAGACAAATCATCAATTCTTAACCGTTTTAATGAACACTTTATATCCTCTGGCTCCCTGTTTGAATCTACACAGCCTGAAATGTTATCTGCTGACCAAACTGATGCAAATCCACCCCCAGCTCCACACGTGCTGGACAAACAGGTCACAAATCGCTTTGACTTCGAATCAGTATCTCCCGCTGAAGTTCTAAATGCTCTAAAAACTCTCGACACACGCAAAGCAGCAGGACCTGACAACATAGAACCACTTTTCCTAAAACTAGCTGCAGATTTCATTGCTGAACCTCTTTCCCATATTTTCAATCTCAGTCTCAACACAAATAAAATACCCAAAATCTGGAAATCAGCTTTTGTTCTCCCTCTGCTAAAAGGGGGTGAACCAACAAATGTCAACAACTACAGACCAATTTCAAAATTATGCATTCTTGCCAAACTGTTTGAAAGACTTGTCTGTGATCAGCTAACTGATTTCCTACAAGCAAACCATATTCTATCACAATTCCAGTCAGGATTCAGAAAACAACACAGCACCGTCACTACAGTTCTCAAAGTATGACAGCAGGACATGCATGAGGACAGCCGGACATGCATGAGGACAGCCGGACATGCATGAG
>JBBPBX010028634.1:15115-27504 GCA_038048925.1 Garcialebias charrua
TTTAATTAAAGTTTTCATCTGTTTGGTTTCCTTTGATTTGAATTTTATAAAGAAAATATTTTTCACAACAATTTTTTTTTTTTAAAACAAAAACCATTTATTTAGTTTTAATGCATCTGAAGATTCGCATTCAGAGTTAAAACGCAGAAATGAACCACCGGAACCAGGCTGGATCTGTTTGGATGTGAACAGGTGTTACACCATATTCTGTGACCTATCGTATATTGTGACCGTAGGGGGGCGCTGTTGCATTTTTACATCATACTTTGCAATAACTGATTAACACTGTCGTATTCTGTTACGTGTACCATCATAATCATGATTTTAGTGGGCGGCAGATGTAAAAAAATTTATTTTTTGGAGGAATGAGGCTGACTCTCTCTCCTTCCTCCAAAGAATAAAAAGTAAAATCTGATCACTAATATCATGACTATTATGAAAATATAGATGGTAACACAATATGATAGTGTTAATCAAATATTTATTTATAAAATTTATTCATTTTAAAATACAATACAAACAATCCCATAAACGATAAGAATACAAAATGTAAAAAAAAGAAAGGTAGCAGAAAGAAGAAAAAAATCTTTTCTGCCCCTTTTTTCAAACAATTAGTTCAAACAATAATAAAGAAACAGATCAAAATGAATAACTCTTTCTAATTTTTCTAACTCTAATACATTAAGCTACTTCATATGATATATTTTTTAACAAATATGGCAAAGTATGATGTAAAAATGCAACAGCGCCCCCTATCGTCACAATATACGATAGGTCACAGAATATGGTGTAACACCTGCTCTCTGTGGGAGGACTGGTTTCAGCAGTGAAACCTGAGAGATCTGAACCTGCAGGTGGAGGAGGTTCCGTCCAGAACCAGATCTGAACCTGCAGGTGGTTCCGTCCAGAACCAGATCTGAACCTGCAGGTGGAGGAGGTTCCGTCCAGAACCAGATCTGAACCTGCAGGTGGAGGAGGTTCCGTCCAGAACCAGTTCTG
Organism: Garcialebias charrua; assembly: GCA_038048925.1. NCBI lineage: Eukaryota > Metazoa > Chordata > Actinopteri > Cyprinodontiformes > Rivulidae > Garcialebias > Garcialebias charrua. The sequence goes on from JBBPBX010028634.1 coordinate 16,115, forward strand.
AACCTGCAGGTGGAGGAGGTTCCGTCCAGAACCAGATCTGAACCTGCAGGTGGAGGAGGTTCCGTCCAGAACCAGTTCTGAACCTGCAGGTGGAGGAGGTTCCGTCCAGAACCAGTTCTGAACCTGCAGGTGGAGGAGGTTCCGTCCAGAACCAGATCTGAACCTGCAGGTGGAGGAGGTTCCGTCCAGAACCAGATGTTAGAAACAGGACGAACTGGAAGATCCGGATTCTGATCCTGAACCGTCTGAACTTGACGGACTCTGGGAGAAAACGTGTCACCTGAGGGTTCTGGTTCCACCTGGGCCGGGTCGGAGCAGCCGAACTCACCTGTGGAGTGGAGCCTGACATCCTGCCCGCGGTCCTGAAGCTCCTCCGAGATCTGTCTGCGATGGAAACAAACCTCCAGAACTTTTTTTCCAAAGCTAAAGGAACCTTTGAATCCAGTTGGTCACTGTGTGACGTCAGGAGGAGCTGATTGGCTGACAGCAACCAATCAGATTCGAGTATTCCATGCACCTGTTCAGGTGAGGAGGCTCCTCCCTCCCTGGTCATATTCACCGCAGTGAAGTTATTTTCATATTGGACGTTGGATATTCGAGCTCCGTGCCTTCAGCGGTGCGTTGCTCTCGTCAGTCCGCTTCATGGAGTCTGATTTCGGCAGCCGCGCTGAGTCTGCCCCCATTCAGAGACGTCATGGTTCACTTAGGGACCGTCAACAAATTTTCGACCGCGTCACTCTTCAGAAACATAAAATAATATATTTTACACGATTTGACCCACCCACAATTAGTGTTTATTAAAAAGTGTTTACAGCTGTTTATTTCTCAATTTTTATGCATTTTGTATTTTTTCACAATTTAATATTTAATAAATCACAGTTTTTGGTTAATACCATTCAGGTCTTTTGAGCCACCCACACAAATCTTACATCAAACTACTCTCCAAGACCAGGCCTATGAGGCACAGCTGTTAATTTATCAATTTTTATGAATTTTGGAATTTTTCACAATTTATCAATTCATAAATCACTGTTTTTGCTCAATACCGTTCAGGTCTTTTGAGCCACCCACACAAATCTTACATCAAACTACTCTCCAAGACCAGGCTTATGAGGCACAGCTGTTAATTTATCAATTTTTATGCATTTTGGAATTTTTCACAATTTATCAATTCATAAATCACTGTTTTTGCTCAATACCGTTCAGGTCTTATGAGCCACTCACACAAAACTTACATCAAACTACTCCTCAAGACCAGGCCTATGAGGCACAGCTTTTAATTTTTAATTTTTATGCATTTTGTAATTTTTAGAAATTTATTAATTCATAAATCACTGTTTTTGCTCAATACCGTTCAGGTCTTTAGAGCCACCCACACAAAACTTACATCAAACTACTCTCTAAGAACAGGCCTATGAGGCACAGCTTTTTATTTTTCATTTTTATGCATTTTGTAAATTTTGATAATTGAATAATTCATAAATCACTGTTTTTGCTCAATACCATTCAGGTCTTAAGAGCCACCCACACAAAACTTACATCAAACAACTCTCCAAGAACAGGCCTATGAGGCACAGCTGTTTATTTTTCATTTTTATGCATTTTGTAAATTTTGATAATTGAATATTTCATAAATCACTGTTTTTGCTCAATACCATTCAGGTCTTATGAGCCACCCACACAAAACTTACATCAAACAACTCTCCAAGACCAGGCCTATGAGGCACAGCTGTTTATTTATCATTTTTATGCATTTTGTAATTTTTCACAATTTAATTTTCATAAATCTGTGGGTTTTTCCTCAATAGCAAAAAAGTCATGTGACCTGTTGACGCAAAAACACTTTGAAATAATTTTACTAGTCTCTATAGTTGAGGCACAGTCTTTTGTTTTCTATTTTAAGTCATTGTACTTTTTAAACCATTAAAATGGTCAAAAATGAGTGTTTTTCTTCAATAGCTTCCAGGCCATGTGACCTGTTGACCCAAAAACACTTTAAAATAATTATACTAGTCTCTATAGTTGAGGCACAGTCTTTTGTTTTCTATTTTAAGTCATTGTACATTTTTTAACCATTAAAATGGTCAAAAATGAGCGTTCTTCTTCAATAGCTTCCAAGACATGTGACCTGTTGACCCAAAAACACTTTAAAATAATTATACTAGTCTCTATAGTTGAGGCACAGTCTTTTGTTTTCTATTTTAAGTCATTGTACATTTTTTAACCATTAAAATGGTCAAAAATGAGCGTTCTTCTTCAATAGCTTCCAAGACATGTGACCTGTTGACCCAAAAACACTTTAAAATAATTATACTAGTCTCTATAGTTGAGGCACAGTCTTTTGTTTTCTATTTTAGGTCATTGTCCATTTTTTAACAATTAAAATGGTCAAAAATGAGCGTTCTTCTTCAATAGCTTCCAAGACATGTGACCTGTTGACCCAAAAACACTTTAAAATAATTATACTAGTCTCTATAGTTGAGGCACAGTCTTTTGTTTTCTATTTTAAGTCATTGTACATTTTTTAACCATTAAAATGGTCAAAAATGAGCGTTCTTCTTCAATAGCTTCCAAGACATGTGACCTGTTGACCCAAAAACACTTTAAAATAATTATACTAGTCTCTATAGTTGAGGCACAGTCTTTTGTTTTCTATTTTAAGTCATTGTACATTTTTTAACAATTAAAATGGTCAAAAATGAGCGTTCTTCTTCAATAGCTTCCAAGACATGTGACCTGTTGACCCAAAAACACTTTAAAATAATTATACTAGTCTCTATAGTTGAGGCACAGTCTTTTGTTTTCTATTTTAAGTCATTGTACATTTTTTAACCATTAAAATGGTCAAAAATGAGCGTTCTTCTTCAATAGCTTCCAAGACATGTGACCTGTTGACCCAAAAACACTTTAAAATAATTATACTAGTCTCTATAGTTGAGGCACAGTCTTTTGTTTTCTATTTTAAGTCATTGTACATTTTTTAACCATTAAAATGGTCAAAAATGAGCGTTCTTCTTCAATAGCTTCCAAGACATGTGACCTGTTGACCCAAAAACACTTTAAAATAATTATACTAGTCTCTATAATTGAGGCACAGTCTTTTGTTTTCTATTTTAAGTCATTGTACATTTTTTAACAATTAAAATGGTCAAAAATGAGCGTTCTTCTTCAATAGCTTCCAAGACATGTGACCTGTTGACCCAAAAACACTTTAAAAAAATTATACTAGTCTCTATAGTTGAGGCACAGTCTTTTGTTTTCTATTTTAAGTCATTGTACATTTTTTAACAATTAAAATGGTCAAAAATGAGCGTTCTTCTTCAATAGCTTCCAAGACATGTGACCTGTTGACCCAAAAACACTTGAAATAATTATACTAGTCTCTATAGTTGAGGCACAGTCTTTTGTTTTCTATTTTAAGTCATTGTACATTTTTTAACCATTAAAATGGTCAAAAATGAGCGTTCTTCTTCAATAGCTTCCAAGACATGTGACCCGTTGACCCAAAAACACTTTAAAATAATTATACTAGTCTCTATAGTTGAGGCACAGTCTTTTGTTTTCTATTTTAAGTCATTGTACATTTTTTAACAATTAAAATGGTCAAAAATGAGCGTTCTTCTTCAATAGCTTCCAAGACATGTGACCTGTTGACCCAAAAACACTTTAAAAAAATTATACTAGTCTCTATAGTTGAGGCACAGTCTTTTGTTTTCTATTTTAGGTCACTGTACATTTTTTAACAATTAAATGGTCAAAAATGAGCGTTCTTCTTCAATAGCTTCCAAGACATGTGACCTGTTGACCCAAAAACACTTTAAAATAATTATACTAGTCTCTATAGTTGAGGCACAGTCTTTTGTTTTCTATTTTAAGTCATTGTACATTTTTTAACAATTAAAATGGTCAAAAATGAGCGTTCTTCTTCAATAGCTTCCAAGACATGTGACCTGTTGACCCAAAAACACTTTAAAATAATTATACTAGTCTCTATAGTTGAGGCACAGTCTTTTGTTTTCTATTTTAAGTCATTGTACATTTTTTAACCATTAAAATGGTCAAAAATGAGCGTTCTTCTTCAATAGCTTCCAAGACATGTGACCTGTTGACCCAAAAACACTTTAAAATAATTATACTAGTCTCTATAGTTGAGGCACAGTCTTTTGTTTTCTATTTTAAGTCATTGTACATTTTTTAACCATTAAAATGGTCAAAAATGAGCGTTCTTCTTCAATAGCTTCCAAGACATGTGACCTGTTGACCCAAAAACACTTTAAAATAATTATACTAGTCTCTATAGTTGAGGCACAGTCTTTTGTTTTCTATTTTAAGTCATTGTACATTTTTTAACCATTAAAATGGTCAAAAATGAGCGTTCTTCTTCAATAGCTTCCAAGACATGTGACCTGTTGACCCAAAAACACTTTAAAATAATTATACTAGTCTCTATAGTTGAGGCACAGTCTTTTGTTTTCTATTTTAGGTCATTGTACATTTTTTAACCATTAAAATGGTCAAAAATGAGCGTTCTTCTTCAATAGCTTCCAAGACATGTGACCTGTTGACCCAAAAACACTTTAAAAAAATTATACTAGTCTCTATAGTTGAGGCACAGTCTTTTGTTTTCTATTTTAAGTCATTGTACATTTTTTAACCATTAAAATGGTCAAAAATGAGCGTTCTTCTTCAATAGCTTCCAAGACATGTGACCTGTTGACCCAAAAACACTTTAAAAAATTATACTAGTCTCTATAGTTGAGGCACAGTCTTTTGTTTTCTATTTTAAGTCATTGTACATTTTTTAACAATTAAAATGGTCAAAAATGAGCGTTCTTCTTCAATAGCTTCCAAGACATGTGACCTGTTGACCCAAAAACACTTTAAAATAATTATACTAGTCTCTATAGTTGAGGCACAGTCTTTTGTTTTCTATTTTAAGTCATTGTACATTTTTTAACCATTAAAATGGTCAAAAATGAGCGTTCTTCTTCAATAGCTTCCAAGACATGTGACCTGTTGACCCAAAAACACTTTAAAATAATTATACTAGTCTCTATAGTTGAGGCACAGTCTTTTGTTTTCTATTTTAAGTCATTGTACATTTTTTAACCATTAAAATGGTCAAAAATGAGCGTTCTTCTTCAATAGCTTCCAAGACATGTGACCTGTTGACCCAAAAACACTTTAAAATAATTATACTAGTCTCTATAGTTGAGGCACAGTCTTTTGTTTTCTATTTTAAGTCATTGTACATTTTTTAACAATTAAAATGGTCAAAAATGAGCGTTCTTCTTCAATAGCTTCCAAGACATGTGACCTGTTGACCCAAAAACACTTTAAAATAATTATACTAGTCTCTATAGTTGAGGCACAGTCTTTTGTTTTCTATTTTAAGTCATTGTACATTTTTTAACAATTAAAATGGTCAAAAATGAGCGTTCTTCTTCAATAGCTTCCAAGACATGTGACCTGTTGACCCAAAAACACTTTAAAATAATTATACTAGTCTCTATAGTTGAGGCACAGTCTTTTGTTTTCTATTTTAGGTCATTGTACATTTTTTAACAATTAAAATTGTCAAAAATGAGCGTTCTTCTTCAATAGCTTCCAAGACATGTGACCTGTTGACCCAAAAACACTTTGAAATAATTATACTAGTCTCTATAGTTGAGGCACAGTCTTTTGTTTTCTATTTTAAGTCATTGTACATTTTTTAACCATTAAAATGGTCAAAAATGAGCGTTCTTCTTCAATAGCTTCCAAGACATGTGACCTGTTGACCCAAAAACACTTTAAAATAATTATACTAGTCTCTATAGTTGAGGCACAGTCTTTTGTTTTCTATTTTAAGTCATTGTACATTTTTTAACCATTAAAATGGTCAAAAATGAGCGTTCTTCTTCAATAGCTTCCAAGACATGTGACCTGTTGACCCAAAAACACTTTAAAATAATTATACTAGTCTCTATAGTTGAGGCACAGTCTTTTGTTTTCTATTTTAGGTCATTGTCCATTTTTTAACCATTAAAATTGTCAAAAATGAGCGTTCTTCTTCAATAGCTTCCAAGACATGTGACCTGTTGACCCAAAAACACTTTAAAATAATTATACTAGTCTCTATAGTTGAGGCACAGTCTTTTGTTTTCTATTTTAAGTCATTGTCCATTTTTTAACCATTAAAATGGTCAAAAATGAGCGTTCTTCTTCAATAGCTTCCAAGACATGTGACCTATTGACCCAAAAACACGTTAAAATAATTATACTAGTCTCTATAATTGAGGAACAGTCTTTTGTTTTCTATTTTAGGTCATTGTCCATTTTTTAACCATTAAAATGGTCAAAAATGAGCGTTCTTCTTCAATAGCTTCCAAGACATGTGACCTGTTGACCAAAAAACACTTTGAAATAATTCTACAAATCAGTCGAAGTGAGGTACAGTCATTTGTTTACATTTTATGTTTTTTGAAATCTAATTCTTGGCAATCCTTTCCTCAAAGTTTAGGATTGTGGCTCAATGGGTTTAACAAAACGTGATACAACTACTTCAGTTTGAAATTATTCTAGTTCACTGGATACATCACACAAAACATCAATGCTACACAAACATTTTACAGTTTCAGTTTCCACAGAGATTTTCAGAACATGTCACTGTTGTTTCAGTATTCTTTACTTATTCTATGATATGTACAGTACCCCACATATGGAGAGCAAATTAATTCAAAGTTAAATAACATAAATAAATAAAAGGGACACAGAAGGAAAATATGTCTGTTAGAAATAGATTGCGTTTGCTGTGCAGGATGAATTACATTTTTTAAATTGTCCTTAGATTTTTACTACTTTTCCTTCCGTATTCTTATAGGTGCTCAGAAGATTTGTATTTAACATACATATCAAAAATGTACAACTAATATGTGTTATGTATATGTTTATTGTTAGGTTGCCAAATCAGTGAGAAGGCAATGTGTGGAAATGACAGTGGGACCCTAAATCAAGCAGATAGTAGTACAGGAGAAGAACAATTTGTTAACTTCACAGGACAAAATACAATGCAGGACAGTGAACAGTTATTGGACAAAGCTAAATGCCATGCAAAACAACCACAGTCAGAACAGCAGACAAGATACGATGATGAAAATGACGATATAAAAGAGGATACAAAAGTTACAAAATCAAAGAAAAAACCTATAAAAACAAAAAAATGGGACAGAATAGGTCAGTCAATTGTTCAGCCCCATGAATATTTGGACGCACAGAGTGGTATAGCACAAGATGCAAACTCTGACGAGACAGGACAAAATACCACTGAGGAAAGTGAGCAATCACAGGACAAAGTAAAAGTGTACAAAAAACAGCCAGATTCACAACAACAGACAGGAAATTATGACAGAACAGATGATCAGAATGAGGACAGAACCGAGTATGCAACAGAGGATCTGAATGAGGAAAGAACAGAGTCTGCAACAGAGGATCTGAATGAGGAAAGAAAAGAGGATCTGAATGAGGAAAGAACAAAGGAAACAACAGAGGATCTGAATGAGGAAAGAACAGAGTCTGCAACAGAGGATCTAGATGAGGACAGAACAAAGGAAACAACAGAGGAAAGAACAGAGTCTACAACTGAGTATCAGAATGAGGAAATAACAGAGGATCAGAATGAGGAAACGATAGATAATCAGAATGAGGAAAGAACACAGTCTGCAACAGAGGATCTGAATGAGGAAAGAACAGAGGATCTGAATGAGGAAAGAACAGAGTCTGCAACAGAGGATCTAAATGAGGAAAGAACAAAGGAAACAACAGAGGAAAGAACAGAGTCTACAACTGAGTATCAGAATGAGGAAATAACAGAGGATCAGAATGAGGAAACAACAGAGGATCTGAATGAGGAAAGAACAGAGTCTGCAACAAAGGATCTGAATGAGGAAAGAACAGAGTCTGCAACAGAGGATATGAATGAGGAAAGAACAGAGTCTGCAACAGAGGATATGAATGAGGAAAGAACAGAGGATCTGAATGAGGAAAGAACAAAGGAAACAACAGAGGATCTGAATGAGGAAAGAACAAAGGAAACAACAGATGAAAGAACAGAGTCTACAACTGAGTATTAGATTGAGGAAATAACAGATAATCAGAATGAGGAAAGAACAGAGTCTGCAACAGAGGATCTGAATGAGGAAAGAACAGAGTCTGCAACAGATAATCAGAATGAGGAAAGAACAGAGTCTGCAACAGAGGATCTGAATGAGGAAAGAACAGAGTCTGCAACAGAGGATCTGAATGAGGAAAGAACAAAGGAAACAACAGAGGATCTGAATGAGGAAAGAACAAAGGAAACAACAGAGGATCTGAATGAGGAAAGAAAGGAAACAACAGATGAAAGAACAGAGTCTACAACTGAGTATCAGATTGAGGAAATAACAGAGGATCAGAATGAGGAAACAACAGATAATCAGAATGAGGAAAGAACAGAGTCTGCAACAGAGGATCTGAATGAGGAAAGAACAGAGTCTGCAACAGAGGATCTGAATGAGGAAAGAACAAAGGAAACAACAGATGAAAGAACAGAGTCTACAACTGAGTATCAGATTGAGGAAATAACAGAGGATCAGAATGAGGAAACAACAGATAATCAGAATGAGGAAAGAGCACAGTCTGCAACAGAGGATCTGAATGAGGAAAGAACAAAGGAAACAATGGAGGAAAGAACAGAATCTACATCTGAAGATCAGAATGAGGACAGAACAGAGGATGGAAATGATGACCAGAAATGTGCTAAATCTAGAAGAAATCCAATAAAGACAATGGACAAAAAATATCAACATAAACACAGCAAAAGTGACTACAGACAATGCAAGGCAGGCCCAAAAGTTTTTAAAATAAATATCAAAAGAAAAGAGTGGAAAAAAATCAAACCCAAACATTGCCACAGTCAATTACGTCACCCTTGGACTGAGATATTATATGATCAATTCAACAAAATAAATCCATGTTGCACACTTTCCTTTACATATCAACACGTGAAAGTCAGCAGCAGCCGTAAAAAAAATTGTCCATTTTTTCTTGCTCGCGCCAAATGCACATTTAATGGATGCAATGCAATTTATACTTTTATAAAAAAAGAACATCCCTAAACCATTTGACAACGAAATCTCTTTTATTGTGAAACGGATTGGTTCGGTGACGCACCGTAAAAAAGAACGGAGATTCAGACCTGCAAAATACTTAAAAAGAGGTAAGATAGCCAAAGGTGTAGCAGATGGAGTAAGTCAATACTACTATTCAATGTTGAGGCAGACACCAATTGAAGAACTTAAGGCTGGGAACATTACGAAAAGCCTCACTAAAGATGTGTTAAGAAAAATTTCATCGGAATTAAAGAAGAGTACAAGACTCCACGATGACATAATACTTGAACTCATGTTAACACAAAAACTGATTAAAGAAACAAGCATTAATTTAAACTCCAAGGGATATTTCCAGCAACTTAACATTGACCCTTTTGCAGTGCATTTACAAACAGACACTGGCTTACTAATTTTGGCCCACCATCTAAGAAATTCCTCACCTGTAACCCTCCATCTTGACGCGACAGGGAGCGTTGTGCAGAAAATCCCTGGTCAGGAAAAAAAAGTACTGTATTACGCTATGGTTTTGCCAGGGATGGGCAAGGACAAACCTCCTTTGCCCATATCTGAGCTATTGACCAACAGCCATACGGTTCCTTCCATTTCACACTGGTTGATGGAATTCAACAGAAAACTGGCCCACACTACCAAAATTAAAGTAGCACAGGTAGAAACCGACTACAGCTGGGCTCTCATTAATAGTGTGCTGATATCTTTTAACAGGGAAGATATTTCACATTACCTACATAGAGCATTTGAGATTGTGCATGAACATAATGTTGGAATGACAAACTTCACAGTGTTGCACCTGTGCTCTGCCCATATTATGAAGGCTGTTACGCAAGCGTTTGGGAAAAAGACCAGTGATCGAGGCATAAAAGAATATGCAAGCTATTGTTTTGCATCCCTATTAAACATGAATAACCTCCAACTTGCCATGGAGGTGTTTTACAACATGTGTGTACTATTTGATGCAAAACATTGCACCCCATTAGTACAAACAAGTAAAGCATACCTCGACAGCTGTATCTCCAAAAACAAGTCAGAGAAAGATGAAGATGGGCACCATACAGCAGAAGCACAACACACCGAAAGTGACAAAAGCAACAGCATTATTGCTAAATCACCATTTACGAAGACTTTCCAAGTTTTACGGGACCAAGCTCAGGTTGACATTTTGTCCGAGGAATCTGAGATCACAGAAAATCATTACTCCTGTCCTGGCATAGTTGATGTTCTTCTGAAGAACTACATGGGAATCATCCCACTGTGGAGCGGTTTGTTACTTGGCGACTTAACACGGTACAAAACACCTGGATCTGTTGCAACAAATAAAACAAGCAAATCAAGAGAAACAAACTGCCATGTGGAGCTGTGGTTTGGCATTGTCAAAAAGAACATATTGGCAAAAAAAAAAGTACCTCAGACCAGCAGACTTTATCTCAAAAATGTATGCATCTTTACAAGGTCGGTATGTTGAACATGTTATGCAGCATGGTCTTCCAGACAAACTTCTGGACCAAACTGTCAGAGTTTCGAAAAAACCGGCAGATGATCCCGAAGAAAAGTGGAAAAAAAGGGAAAGTTCTGCTGGGCAGACAAAGACCAAATCCAAGTATTTCAATCCCCCAATGACATTACCCAATCCCAAAACTTCCAAAAGCACAAAAAAGAAAATGACAAAAGCTGATGCAGATCATAGTACGAAAGAAACACAGGTATGGTTTAACCTTTGAGGCTCTACTTGAGTTAGACATTAAGAATTATTTAAAAAAATAATTATCTGATAAAAACATTTTGTAATATTCATTTCTGAAATGTAATTTTAAGTAAACAATAACATGCATTTTAAAATTTCATAATGTAGTTAAGATGGGATAACTTAACTGACATATATGTATTACAGTCTGGTATTGATATTTTCTGTATTATGGCTGGTTGTTAGCATAAAGTATTATTTAAATGTTGTAAAATATAATTTTTTATTGTATTACTTTCAAATGTTTGAATTAGTTTCTTTGTATATCTTATTTACAGTTAACTTCGCTTTGGAAGAAGAGGGACACAGAAGTTGTCGTAGCAGTTGTTCCGTCACAAATTAAAGGTCGAAGCATTGTGATCCATCATTCCGATTTGTGCACTCTTCGTCCACATCAGTGGTTGACAGGGGAGGTATGTGTTTGTTTCACTCATTTGTACAACATCTTCATTTTCAAGATCAATATAAACAAATGTAGAGATTTGTATGAGAATACTTTTGGA
>JBBPBX010028635.1:5605-36424 GCA_038048925.1 Garcialebias charrua
ATCTTTTTCACCATTTAAACAGCGGAGTGGAGCATGATGAAACAGCAGAACCAAGTGTTTTTCCAGCTGCTGCTTCATTAAAACAAACCACGGGTCTGAGCTCATTTAGTCATGCGTGCACCGCAGAGAGAGGTGGAGACATTATTAAATCAGCATTTTATCATTATCGCTAAAGACACGGTCCTTAGCGGCTAACAAGATGGCTAACGCGTTAGCGTCTTCTTCCACAGCTGAGACTGACCGTGTCTTTAGCGATACAGCTGATTTAATAATGTCTCCACCTCTCAGTTCACGTTTCTGAGTGGAGGCTGTCGTGTTTTTACACAAGGATTCAATGCGACACTTTGTAGAGCAACTTAGAGAACGTCTTCGTGAACCCGGAAACAACCCCCTGACCCTTTCACAATAAAACCGGATACAGTACACAGAGGCTCACATTTACTGCAGTACTGTGATAAATCTGTTCTTGTTCAGAGGTTTTGCAGACATTGCCTGAACTTGGCACAGTTTGAAACTTGTGCACATTTTGTGGTTTGTTGTTAAAAATTACCAGCACATGCAAATAGTTGAGAGTTGTTACCTGTGACTGTTCTGGGTCAGTAAATTTTATGGCCACTGTATACACTTTTGTTTTTGTATTTTAAAGGCCTTAAATGTTTTGATTTACTATTTTTTTAATGTTAAAAGCACAAGAGCACCTTTTTAAGTTTAAATTATTTATTCTTCCTTTTTGCTTGAAGTACTTTTTATTTATGTGTGCAATTGATGGTTAAAATAAAATATTTGTTTGTTCAAATTTAGTGTTGACATTTTTTATTTTTTTAATGTTAAAAGCACAAGAGCACCTTTTTAAGTTTAAATTATTTATTCTTCCTTTTTGCTTGAAGTACTTTTTATTTATGTGTGCAATTGATGGTTAAAATAAAATATTTAAGTTTGTTCAAATTTAGTGTTGACATTTTTTAATCAATTTTGAATCATTTTTTCATTGATTTTGGAGATATCGCGATATATATCGTGTATCGTGATATAGCCAAAAAATATCGCGATATAATATTTTCCTCATATCGCCCAGCCCTACCCTGAATCACTATCTGACCCCACTGTGGGAGCTGAAGACCCAGGAGAGCTCCACGATTGTCTGGAAAGCACAAAAATGCCAGACAACTTTTCAACAGAAGGCGTGTTTAGACACCCAAAGGTTTCTGGGACCTGTGAGATAAAAGTGGAGCTGTTTTGGCCAGTCACATCAGTTGTGTATTTATTTATATATTTCTTTTAGTGGTTGTGAAAAGGTACCAACAACTTTATACACGCCCATACTTCCCATGATTACTGGCTGGATATTCCATCAAAATATGTCCACTGGTTTCTAAGACATCTTGGTGACAAGACGTGCACACAGACTAAAATACCGTAATTATTTCACTTCACAACAATTCTCAGGGGCAGGCAGTAAGTTCTATACCTCAACATCCGCAACACTGTCAGGCAGTGGGGATTATTTTCTTTTAACTTAACTTTGCTTTAAACTTTAACTCTTTTTGGTCGTGTGCTATGTGCAGGCCCTTCTGAAGTGTTGGCAGAAAAAATCATCACTTCATCAGCCAACAGAGGACTGAAGAGGAAAGCTGTAGATCAAGGTTTGAAAGGTTCTTTTACCAATGTGTGGGTTACATGATGTCCACTAACGACTCTTCAGTCTCAGCACCATGATTTGCCATGGAGTCTGATAATCAAACTACAAACACATGCATTGTGTGTTTTGCATGAATAAATTCATTGTAAAGCAAATCATGTATGAAGTAATAACATTTAGATCCAACAGTAGGCTTGAAAAACTTGTTCTAATAAGCCTCACTGTTTTTATTTTCAGACACGACACTCCAGACGCCAGCAAAGCAACTGAAGCCAGGTCCAGGTCGTGATCCTGCTGACAAAGTGCAGGCCCAGTGCAAAGAGGAGCAGGAGCACATCCCAATAATTAAGATCAAATCTGTTTATTCAATGGCCCCGCCTCATCTACACCAGCATGCACAGGTATAATCTCAATAACCTGCACTGCTGACATGATCCAGTAGGTTGCATTTAAATTAGAGCCCGACTGATATGGAAGGTTTGGCTATCGCCGATAAGTGATATACTGGCTGAATCGAACAGCTACTTTTAAATCCGTTTGAACACTTGACGTCTTGAACAGTCTTCCTAACGTGTATTCACATTTTCTATCCTCCACTATTCACCATGAGGTTATCAAGTGTTCTACATAAATATAAATGAACAAAGAAAAGTCCTTCCCTGTTCATCGTTTAAACAGTCAGTCACGTATGGTGAAGGTCTAATTAGTATCGACCGCAGCAGAGTTTAGTTTTCTTTGTAGAGAAGTAAAGATTTCAGACAAATGATGCATTTCATTGAGGATGACAAAGATAATGTTACTAACACTGAGATATATTTTACATCTACGTTAAGATTTATTGTTCTGGATAAAGTTTTACGTGACAATAGTCTATGCTAGGTTATCTAGGGCCGACTGTGGCTGAGTGGTTAGAGCAGTCGTCCTCCAATGCAAGAGTTGGGGGTTCAACTCCACCATCAGTCACATGTTGAAGTGTCCATGGGCAAGACATTGAACCCCTCATTGCCTTTGAATCTCCCACGTGTGTCCCATCAGTGTATGAATGTGATAAAGCTCCGATTATTCTTTGTACAGATCTAGTAGAGTGCTGTATGAATGGGTAAATGAGGCACAGATTGTAAAGAGCTTTGAGTGTCTTCATAAGACAGAAAAGTGCACTACATTTACCATATACGTTAGCTTGCTAACTTGAGAGGCACGTAGCTAATGACAAGAAGGTTGGAGGATTGAAGAGAATTTATTACTGTTGATTTATTTTATACATCACGTAAATAAACTTACCATGCTCTGTTCAGAAAAATATGTTACAGTATTCCCTGCTGCGGCTGTGCTAAAAGTTAAAGGTCAAAGTAGTCCGTATGCGCCCTCTGATGGATACATTGTTCAATTATGTCTTTTGTAAGTAAGGACACAGCTTGTTCCCAGTGTTCATATCATGCATAATGGGACAATTATTACTGATACAGATATGTCCCCAAACGTCTATATTGACCTAAAATATCGGCCTTACCAATATATTGGTCGGGCTCTAACGTAAATAGTCCCAAGGCATTCACAATGACTCCTCACTGGCCAGAAGTGAGTCCGATCACTTTGGGGTGAGAGTCGAATCTCCACCAGGGTTGCCCGTTAATATTGATTGTGTTCATAACTTTTGTGAACAGAACTTTTGAGTAAAGCCAGGTGATAGGGTCTGGTTCTGCTGCCTCGGGATTCTCCTTCTGATGTGGTTTTGTTGGTGTCATCACGCTGTGTTGTCCATCTCTCACTGGAGCAGTTTGCACGCAAGTGTGAATAGCTGGGACAAGGATCAGTGTCTCAAAAGCCACACTCAAGCCCAGAGTATACTCGGGCACACTTCAGTCTGCAGAGGTCCACGCATACCGGATTAAAAGTCAAAGCAGACGCATGCAGGGCATGTTCATGCAAAGCTCAATTATTTTTATGACCGCGTATGAGTACTCAGTGTCACATGATAAACTGCCTGGCAACGGACTGTTTTGTATACAACGCCAATGTATTAAATTCCACTTCTTCATCCCTGGTCTGGTTTGATGGCCTTTTCTTTTGTTTGTTTTTTGCCAAGAGGCAAGCGATCTCTTCCTCCTTGTCCGTTGACGCCACGACTGAAATTGTGAGAAATGAAGGAATTTGTCACGAGCGAATTAAAATCAGAGACAAAGCTCTCTGTTTACCAGTCAGTCTACATTCCTACCCTCATTTATGGTCACAAACTGGGTAATGACCTTAAGACCAAGCTCTATGACACAGGCAGTCAAAATATGTTTTCTCTGCAGAGTAGTTGGGCTCTCCTTTAGATTGGGTGAAGTTCAGTTAACTGGGAGAGAGTTGGAGTAGAGCCACTGCTCCTCCACATGGACAGGTGCCAATAGATTATTGTTCCATTCCAGCACTTCCGCATTCATTACCCGGGCTGCGCACTTCCGGTTAGCGGAAATGACACGAACATAAATGAGTAAATACAATTAATAAAACATCTACATACACACCAATAATAACTCTATACCTATATACATCTATATAAATCCATAGCGATGTTTCCCCTTCGAATAGCCACAATCCGTTGTCGCCCTAACCCCCCCACAGCGGGGGGACTGAACAGCTGTACCCACCGGTGGGTGGACACAACAGAACTCACTTGTAGTGCCAGTAGCTCGCAGCCGCTTCCCGTTTCAGGTCGTTGTCATGGTCTACTACTAGGAGCTAACGCTAACAACAACGGCAGTGGATAGGACCCGGAAGTGGCGGACGTGGGTTGTATTGTAACGGAAGTACGTCACCGCCACCTGCGGCATATAGTCTGTTGAGGTGGTTCTGGCATCCCCCTGGACACCGGTGTTCTGGACATGTCCAACTGGGAGGAGACCCCTGGGTAGACCCTGGACACGCAGAATGATGTCTGGGCCTCCCTGCTCAGACTGCTGCCCCCGCGACCTGACTCTGGGTGGAGTCTCTGAGAATCGAAGCTCTAACAGATCATGCAAGACGTTGCATAGGACTGTTCATAATTTCAGGGTTGGACACAAACAGGGAAAAGGGTAGCATGCCCTCTCCGGGTCGGGGATGAGGTCCTGCCCCAAGTGGAGGAGTTTAAGTATCTCGGGATCTTGTTCACGAATGAGGGAAAACTGGAGCGTGAGATCGATAGGCGGATAGGTGCAGCGTCCGCAGTGAAGCGGGCGCTGTACCGGTCTGTCGTGGTGAAGAGAGAGCTGAGTCAAAAGGCAAAGCTCTCAATTTACCGATCGATCTACGTTCCCACCCTCATCTATGGTCATGAGCTTTGGGTTGTGACCGAAAGAACAAGATCTCGGATACAAGCGGCTGAAATGAGTTTTCTCCGCAGGGTGTCTGGACTCTCCCTTAGAGATAGGGTGAGAAGCTCAGTCATCCGGGAGGGACTCGGAGTAGAGCCGCTGCTTCTCCACATCGAGAGGAGCCAGTTGAGGTGGCTCGGGCATCTGGTTAGGATGCCTCCTGGACGCCTCCCTGGTGAGGTGTTCCGGGCATGTCCCACCGGGAGGAGACCCAGAGGAAGACCCAGGACACGCTGGAGGGACTATGTTTCTCGGCTGGCCTGGGAACGCCTTGGGATTCCCCCAGAGGAGCTGCTCCAAGTGGCTGGGGAGAGGGAAGTCTGGGCCTCCCTACTTAGGCTGCTACCCCCGCGACCCGACCCCGGATAAGCGGAAGAAGATGGATGGATGGATGGACACAAACAGCTACAACTTTTGTCCCTTCTCAGTAAAAGATGATCTTAGTTAAACACCATTTACTCGTTTTGGGACACAAAAGAAAAATACAGGTAGTCCTCGACTTACGAGTGAGTTTCGTTCCTGCGAGGTGCTTGTAAGACGAAATCTCTCATGTCGGAACCCGAAACACGTGTAAGTCCGAATTTTCGGTCGTAAGTCTGAAAATGTATGCTAGCGCTACTACGAACACTCGTTTTTCAACACAAGCGTACATACTAGTTCATAAACATGCACAGAAGCTTGTTTACAAACAGTTAGCTAACACACTTTCATCTAAAAACACATACCAGTGCTGTATTTTCTGTATGTTCTTTACAAATTTACTGTTCGTTAGTCAGCTCGTAAGTCCGGAACCTCGTATGGCGATGTGCTTGTAAGTTGGGGACCACCTGTACTGGACTGGTTACAAGAATTATGACAAACGTTTTTTAGTTTAACAGTTTAATCTTTAATTGCATGTTATAGTTGTTTTCGTAGTTTTCACTTTAAATGCAAGATACAAACTACAGCTGTAATTAGACATTTAAACTACTTCACTATAAACATGTGTCTAACTTGTAGTGTATTTGAGCAGTGATAATGACTTTTTGTCTGTACCTGTAATCAAGTCATTCTGAACAGAGCCTCCTCCAGACAACTCAGTGATAAGAAGTATTATCAGGTGGTGTCGGCTCACCTGTGCTGCAGGGCCACCAGGCCCAGCGTGAGGACCTGCGCCACCTCCAGCTGCGTGGGCCACTCTCCCGCGGACACGCAGCCGAACACCCCGCACTCCTCCCCGAGCCCGGACTCGTCCTCGTGCATCCCGCAGCTCCGGTTCATGCTCGTTACCGTCAAACCGTCTCGTGGCTGCGCGCGCATGCACAGCATCGAGCGAGCACGTGCTTCTTGAACTGCGTGGATTTACCTCGAGGTCAGCGGAAACTGATTAAACTCAAAATCACGAGTCCGGGAAGAAAAAAAAAAAAGTGCTAACTTTAAATCACGAGTAGAAAAATCGATGCGCTTGAAAAAAACAACTAATAAAAACAGGAAGTGTTATCAGAACAGATGTGGTTCAGATGTGGTTCAGATGTAAACACACACGTGGTGCTGGTCACAGGACGTGCTCCGTGTTGTTTTTTTAACATATGGATCCTGTAATCTCAGCAACATGGAGGACGACCTGCAATGTTTCTGCTGGTTAAAAAGTTGAGCATCCTGTAGCCACGTGGGGATCAATGCGCTGCTGTGATTGGCTGAGCACATCGCTTGGATCGATTTGATTGGCTGAGCGCGGACTTAAGACACACCCACTTTCCTCCCGCTGCATTCCCGCTCGCTCGCCTCCTTGCTGCTCACTTTGTGGTGTTTGTGGTTTGTTCCAGGACAGTTCAGCACGGAACGGCACGATGGCCTCCACCCCAGGTACAGTACACTGTAATGGCTGATTAAAAAGTGCGTTGTCTGCTTTAATGTTTTCATGTGGACGCTTTCAGAGTTGAAGCTGGGCCAGAAGCTGAACGAGGGCAAGACGAAGCAGATCTTTGAACTGGTGGACGAGCCAGGACTGGTTCTGGTCCAGTCCAAAGACCAGATCACTGCAGGGAACGCTGCGAGGAGGGATGAGATGCAGGGCAAGGCTGCCATCTCCAACAAGACCACGTGCTGCGTGTTCCAGCTGCTGCACGAAGCTGGTGAGGACAAGACACATCATCACTCAAACACACAAAGGCGTGGACTGGGGTGAAGCCACATGACTGGAAACCAGTGCTGGGGTGAAGCCACTGTGTGCATGACTGGAAACCAGTGCTGGGGTGAAGCCACTGTGTGCATGACTGGAAACCAGTGCTGGGGTGAAGCCACTGTGTGCATGACTGGAAACCAGTGCTGCAACAGTTACAAAGGTTAGGGGCTCCAGGAGCTGCAGCCATCTCATCACGTGACAACATGATGAATTTAAAGAAGCTGCAAATCAAATCAAACATGAACAAGTTCTCCTGAACTCATCCAGCTGCTGCACTTTGAAATCATCTGCTGGTTGTCCAGATGTTCTGAGGGTCGCACAACACACTGGTCTGCACTCATCCAGCACATGTTACCATTTAAATAAATGAATGTGCACATTATGCTTCTAACTTCAGAACCAAAGCTAATGAATCCCAGGACCAGATGCATTCTTCTGTGCAGATGTTTATAATGACAGGTCATTCAAGTGCTTAATAATTATTTTAACATTAATTAGTATGCATACCAGTTAATATAAATATAAATGTACTGTACACGCACAGCTTCATTTCACTTCCCACATGAGCTCATTGCAGCTGTTCTCACAAGAGCGTGCTTCACATGACCAGTTTCCAGCTTTATCTGTGCACATTTTGACATATAGAATTCTCCACAATCTACCAGAAATGTACTTTTCATCTTGTTGGTTTTCTTTAAAAAAGGTTGAGCATGCATCAGGAGATGTTGTGTGTTGGTGTCTTTCAAACGTTTCTTTGTAAAAAAAAATAAAAATAATAAAAAGAGCAGATGTACCAGTAAATGGTAAATGGAGCTTATTTATATAGCGCTTTCCAGCCCCCTGAGAGGCCCCAAAGCACTTTACAATACCAGCCATCCACCCATTCATTCATACACAGATACACCGGTAGCGGTAGACTGCCATGCAAGGCGCTGTCAGTCCTGCCGGGTCCAAGTGATCACTGGACAGACATGTGTCTCATCTTTGTTTAAAACTTGCTGGCAACAAAACCTGACTGATCATTTATGTAGACTTTTAGTAGTGTATGAGGCGTATTTAGTGTTTTTAATTTTTTATCATGGATGTATTATACACGTGTTTCAAAAATTCAGCTCAGAAACAGAAAAATGACGACATATATTCTGACTTTCAGTAAAGACTGTGGCTTTCCATATGAGGACATTCTTACAGCTCTGAATAACCTGCAAACTGCTCGTTTTATGGACTTTGTTCAAACTAATTTTCCACAAGTATGTTAAAAATGTTGTTTTGTACAAACTAAATTTGCACAGAATGAAACAAGTATATTTGGCACCAGTTCCTTTATACAAAAATATACGGTACTGACAGCTTTCTTTTACCTAACAAACTAAATGCCACAATGTTACTACAGTATAGTACATTTTTTCCTTAATTTTAAGGGTCAAGTAACTTTTGTCATGACTGTTTAAACTGTATTGTAGGTGAGATGGTAAAGTCATTGTAAAGGCTGCAGTCCCACTGTCTGGTAAAAACTCAAATGAAGCTGAACACGGCACACCAAAGCTGGTTTGTTTCTGATGAGAAGATAATTAAATGTTATGAAAATCTTCGACTGTTCTGAGTGAACAGTGGGAGCTGATCATGTGCTCATGCTCACACACGTTCCTACGACATCATTTAGCCTTTGCTTGTCTTTCATCTCTCAGTAAATGGGTAATGTGGGACCTTGTGCCACTCATGAGCTTGGTGCTTCCACCGAGCTGTGGTCACGACTGTCTTGTGACTTCAAGTGTCAGCATGACCGATCACTTCCTGCTGGACCAAAACCTAATCATCGCCCGTCTGCAACAATGTTTTCACTCCTGTCTGTTAGCGCAGTATGTTGTGAACCACTGGACAGATGTAATCACCACATGCATCGACAGCAGATCAACTGTGGAGTCAGTCAATGTGAGGTGGTTGCTGCAGCTAAGGATTTTAACAGATGCACATCTCAGCCAGTTCTGCTGATACGGAGCTAAAACGTGTTTGTCAGCTGAACGTCCTTCATGAAACAGCCTGAGCTGGACATCTCACAGTATCTATCACATGAGACTGTGAACAAATGTTTTTGGTGTTTAACTAAACGGAAGATCTTCTTGAAGTCTGGCTGATCTGTTTCATTAAACTTGGGCATGAATCGGTCTGACCAGCGTCCAGATGTTTAAGTCCAGTTGGGAACAAAACGAAACACCTGGAGGCGCCGTCACATTAAGGTGCACTTCAGTAGGACTTGCTGGAAGGTGCCGTGTGGTTGTGGTGGTGTTGACGTGTGACGGGTGTTTTCCAGGCGTCAGGACGGCGTTTGTGAAGCGGCACTCGGACACTGCGTTCATCGCAGCCCACTGTGAGATGATTCCCATCGAGTGGGTGTGTCGGCGAGTGGCCACCGGGTCCTTCCTGAAGAGGAATCCAGGGGTCAAAGAGGGTTACCGCTTCTCCCCGCTGAAGATGGAGATGTTTTTTAAAGTAAGCCTCATTACTTGACTGCACAGCATTGTGCATCATGTTCTGAGCTGCTTCATCTGTTGTGCTTTCAGGATGATGCCAATAATGATCCTCAGTGGTCAGAAGAGCAACTTCTGGCTGCGAACTTCTCTCTGGCTGGGACCACTATTGGTCGGTGTGAGGTGGACATCATGAACCGCAGCACGGTGGCCATCTTTGAGATTCTGGAGAAGGCTTGGGCAACTCAGAACTGCACCCTGGTGGACATGAAGGTAAGACAGGTGGCATCTCCATCCACTGGTGTCTCACTGACTTTTCCACGTGAGGCCCTGTTCAACGGACACAGCCTCTGAAAGCTCAGTGTGTTTTGGTTGTTGATGTGGGGGTAAATAATCTTCATTTACATGGACCATGTTCAGTGTTTACCGTAAAAATCGGGCTATAACACAGTTTCTCGTTTAATGTCTTCTCTAAAGGTTTCTGCTCACATTGACCTAACTGTAGGAGAAGAACCGATGGGATCACTATCCTCATCTCTTGGAAATCTTTCTAATTTGTCTGACAGGTATTTTAGTGGAATTGGTTTTTGGGAGAGTAGACACAGTCCCAGAAAGGGTTATTCCTGTCCGGTAACTGCAGTCTGAGGACTATGTGTAGATGACCGTAAAGTAATATTGTTGGCAATCAGTAGGACCATGCTTAAAATAGTATTGCCAAACAACTTGTCTAGCTTTACCATAGCTCTTTACACCTTGTTACTGTATATTAGTGTATATGTGTTCTAACTTGAAGTTAATATTAAATGAATCTTAATGACTCGTTTGGTGTCTTCTCTAAAGGTTTCTGCTCACCCTGACAAAACTGTAGGAGAAGAACCGATGGGATCAATATCCTTATCTCTTAAACCACAGGTGAACAGCTTTCTGACTTGGAAATAGTTCTAAATTTTCTGACAGGTATTTTAGTCGACATGTGTTTTTGGGAGAGTAGACACAGTCCCAGATTAGATTAATATTGTTGGCAATCAGTAGGACCTTGCTTAAAATAGTATTGCCAAACAACTTGTCTAGCTTTACCATAGCTCTTTACACAGTTTTACTGTACAGTAGTGTTCTAACTTTAAGTTAATATTAAATGAATCTTAATGACTCGGTTGGTGTCTTCTCAGGTTTCTGCTCACTCTGATTAAACTGTAGGAGAAGAACCGATGGGATCAATATCCTCATCTCTTACAACACAGGTGAACAGCTTTCTGACTAGAAAATCGTTGTAAATTTTCTGACAGGTATTTTAGTCGACATGTCTTTTTGGGAATGTAGACTCAGTCCCAGATTAGATTAATATTGTTGGCAATCAGTAGGACCTTGCTTAAAATAGTATTGCCAAAGAACTTGTCTTGCTTTACCATAGCTTTTTACACAGTGTTATTCTATAGTGTTCTAACTTGGTTAATAATAAATGAATCTTAATAACTCGTTTGGTGTCTTAACCACAGGTTTCTGCTCACCCTAACCCTCACTGTAGGAGAAGAACCGATGGGATCTCTATCCTCATCTCTTGAACCACACTTGAACAGCTTTCTGACTTGGAAATCGATCTAATTTTTCTGACAGGTATTTTAGTGGACATTTGATTTTGGGAGTGTAGACACAGTCCCAGCAATGGTTATTCCTGTCAGGGGACTGCATTCTGAGGACTGTGTGTAGATTACTGTAGACTCTACAGTAATCTACACACAGTCCTCAGAATGCAGTCCCATGACAGGAATAACCATTGCTGGGACTGTGTCTACTCTCCCAAAAACACATGTCGACTAAAATACCTGTCAGAAAAATTAAAAAGATTTCCAAGTCAGAAAGCTGTTCACTTGTGGTTCAAGAGATGAGTATAGTGATCCCAATGGTTCTTCTCCTACAGTTTGGTCAGGATGAGCAGAAATCTGTGGAAAAGTCACCAAACGAGTCTTTAAGATTCATTTAAAATTAACTTCAAGTTAGAACACTAATGTCACCACATATTTAATTACTAAAAGCCAGTTGGAATAAAAAAGTCTTAAGCTTCGATTTAAAAAGGCCAAGTTCAGTAATCTGACGTAGCTCAAGTGGGAGCGTATTCCAGAGTAGAGGTGCGGCCGCAGAAAAGGCACGGTCACCCCAACGTTTATATTTTGTCCGTGGAACAGAGAGCAGGAGCTATCTGACCTCAGAGACCTGGAGCGGGCAGGGAAACTTAACAACTCTGTTATATTTCTACCATATATTTTTAAAATAAAATTTAAAAAATCTATATTGCGTCACCATCACCCCATTTGGTCCCTACGGTCGACCAGGTGCCCATGGGCACCACGTTGGTGACCCCGGATTTATTACATGTGTTGTGCAATCTTTGCTTATTCAGTTATGCAAGGTACATCAACATAGGTACATTGTACATAAAAAGAATCCTTAATACATTTGAAGATAATTATATGTTTTGCATTTTTGTATTGGGTAGATCTTTTGGACTTGTTTTTTTTATAAGTAGCTCGCATGCTGAAAAAGTGTGAGCACCCCTGCTGTAGAGTAATATTGTTGGCAATCAGTAAGACCTTGCTTAAAATATTATTGCCAAACAACTTGTCAAGCTTTACCATAGCTCTTTACACAGTGTTACTAAATAGTGTTCTAACTTGAAGTTAATATTAAATGACTCTTAATGACTCGTTTAGTGTCTTCTCTAAAGGTTTCTGCTCACCCTGACCAAACTGTAGGAGAAGAACCGATGGGATAAATATCCTCATCTCATGTGTTTTTGGGAGAGTAGACAGTCCCAGCAATGGTTATTCCTGTCGTGGGACTACATTCTGAGGACTGTGTGTAGATGACCGTAGAGTAATATTGTTGGCAATCAGTTGGACCTTGCTTAAAATAGTATTGCCAAACAACTTGTCTAGCTTTACCATAGCTCTTTACACAGTTACTGTATAGTGTTCTAACTTGAATGCATCTTAATGACTCGTTTGGTGTCTTCTCTAAAGGTTTCTGCTCACACTGTAGGAGAAGAACCGATGGGATCACTATCCTCATCTCTTGGAAATCTTTCTAATTTGTCTGACAGGTATTTTAGTGGAATTGGTTTTTGGGAGAGTAGACACAGTCCCAGCAAGGGTTATTCCTGTCCGCGGACTGCATTCTGAGGACTATGTGTAGATGACCGTAAAGTAATATTGTTGGCAATCAGTAGGACCGTGCTTGAAATAGTATTGCCAAACAACTTGTCTAGCTTTACCATAGCTCTTTACACAGTGTTACTGTACAGTATAGTGTTCTAACTTGAAGTTAATATTAAATTAATCTTAATGACTCGTTTGGTGTCTTCTCCACAGGTTTCTGCTCACTCTGACCAAACTGTAGGAGAAGAACCGATGGGATCAATATCCTCATCTTCATTACAACACAGGTGAACAGCTTTCTGACTTGGAAATCGTTCTAAATTTTCTGACAGGTATTTTAGTCGACATGTCTTTTTGGGAGAGTAGACTCGGTCCCAGATTAGATTATTGTTGGCCTTGCTTAAAATTGTATTGCCAAAGAACTTGTCTAGCTTTACCATAGCTCTTTACAAAGTGTTACTGTATAGTGTTCTAACTTGAAGTTAATATTAAATTAATCTTAATATAGTTTGGTGGCTTAATATAGTTTTGGTTACTCGTTTGGTGTCTTCTCTAAAGGTTTCTGCTCACACTAACCTAACTGTAGGAGAAGAACAGATGGGATCACTATCCTCATCTCTTGAACCACAGTTGAACAGCTTTCTGACTTGGAAATCGATCTAATTTTTCTGACAGGTAGGTTAGTGGACATTTGTTTTTGGGAGTGTAGACACAGTCCCAGCAATGGTTATTCCTGTCAGGGGACTGCATTCTGAGGACTATGTGTAGATGACCGTAAAGTAATATTGTTGGCAATCAGTAGGGCCTTGCTTAAAATAGTATTGCAAAACAACTTGTCTAGCTTTACCATAGCTCTTTACACAGTGTTACTGTATATTGTTCTAACTTGAAGTTAATATTAAATGAATCTTGACTCGTTTAATGTCTTCTCTAAAGGTTTCTGCTCACATTGACCTAACTGTAGGAGAAGAACCGATGGGATCACTATCCTCATCTCTTGGAAATCTTTCTAATTTGTCTGACAGGTATTTTAGTGGAATTGGTTTTTGGGAGAGTAGACACAGTCCCAGAAAGGGTTATTCCTGTCCGGTAACTGCAGTCTGAGGACTATGTGTAGATGACCGTAAAGTAATATTGTTGGCAATCAGTAGGACCATGCTTAAAATAGTATTGCCAAACAACTTGTCTAGCTTTACCATAGCTCTTTACACATTGATACTGTATATTAGTGTATATGTGTTCTAACTTGAAGTTAATATTAAATGAATCTTAATGACTCGTTTGGTGTCTTCTCTAAAGGTTTCTGCTCACCCTGACAAAACTGTAGAAGAACCGATGAGATCAATATCCTTATCTCTTAAACCACAGGTGAACAGCTTTCTGACTTGGAAATAGTTCTAAA
This sequence comes from Garcialebias charrua, assembly GCA_038048925.1. Taxonomy (NCBI): domain Eukaryota; kingdom Metazoa; phylum Chordata; class Actinopteri; order Cyprinodontiformes; family Rivulidae; genus Garcialebias; species Garcialebias charrua. Next base: position 19,769 of record JBBPBX010028635.1, read on the forward strand.
TTTTCTGACAGGTGTTTTAGTCGACATGTGTTTTTGGGAGAGTAGACACAGACCCAGATTAGATTAATATTGTTGGTAATCAGTAGGACCTTGCTTAAAATAGTATTGCCAAACAACTTGTCTAGCTTTACCATAGCTCTTTACACAGTTTTACTGTACAGTAGTGTTCTAACTTTAAGTTAATATTAAATGAATCTTAATGACTCGGTTGGTGTCTTCTCAGGTTTCTGCTCACTCTGACCAAACTGTAGGAGAAGAACCGATGGGATCAATATCCTCATCTCTTACAACACAGGTGAACAGCTTTCTGACTAGAAAATCGTTGTAAATTTTCTGACAGGTATTTTAGTCGACATGTCTTTTTGGGAATGTAGACTCAGTCCCAGATTAGATTAATATTGTTGGCAATCAGTAGGACCTTGCTTAAAATAGTATTGCCAAAGAACTTGTCTTGCTTTACCATAGCTTTTTACACAGTGTTATTCTATAGTGTTCTAACTTGGTTAATAATAAATGAATCTTAATAACTCGTTTGGTGTCTTAACCACAGGTTTCTGCTCACCCTAACCCTCACTGTAGGAGAAGAACCGATGGGATCTCTATCCTCATCTCTTGAACCACAGTTGAACAGCTTTCTGACTTGGAAATCGATCTAATTTTTCTGACAGGTATTTTAGTGGACATTTGATTTTGGGAGTGTAGACACAGTCCCAGCAATGGTTATTCCTGTCAGGGGACTGCATTCTGAGGACTGTGTGTAGATTACTGTAGAGTAATATTGTTGGCAATCAGTAGGACCTTGCTTAAAATATTATTGCCAAACAACTTGTCAAGCTTTACCATAGCTCTTTACACAGTGTTACTAATAGTGTTCTAACTTGAAGTTAATATTAAATGACTCTTAATGACTCGTTTAGTGTCTTCTCTAAAGGTTTCTGCTCACCCTGACCAAACTGTAGGAGAAGAACCGATGGGATAAATATCCTCATCTCATGTGTTTTTGGGAGAGTAGACAGTCCCAGCAAAGGTTATTCCTGTCGTGGGACTACATTCTGAAGACTGTGTGTAGATGACCGTAGAGTAATATTGTTGGCAATCAGTTGGACCTTGCTTAAAATAGTATTTCCAAACAACTTGTCTAGCTTTACCATAGCTCTTTACACAGTGTTACTGTATAGTGTTCTAACTTGAATGCATCTTAATGACTCGTTTGGTGTCTTCTCTAAAGGTTTCTGCTCACACTGACCTAACTGTAGGAGAAGAACCGATGGGATCACTATCCTCATCTCTTGGAAATCTTTCTAATTTGTCTGACATGTATTTTAGTGGAATTGGTTTTTGGGAGAGTAGACACAGTCCCAGCAAGGGTTATTCCTGTCCGCGGACTGCATTCTAAGGACTATGTGTAGTAAAGTAATATTGTTGGCAATCAGTAGGACCGTGCTTGAAATAGTATTGCCAAACAACTTGTCTAGCTTTACCATAGCTCTTTACACAGTGGAACTGTACAGTATAGTGTTCTAACTTGAAGTTAATATTAAATTAATCTTAATGACTCGTTTGGTGTCTTCTCCACAGGTTTCTGCTCACTCTGACCAAACTGTAGGAGAAGAACCGATGGGATCAATATCCTCATCTCTTACAACACAGGTGAACAGCTTTCTGACTTGGAAATCGTTCTAAATTTTCTGACAGGTATTTTAGTCGACATGTCTTTTTGGGAGAGTAGACTCAGTCCCAGATTAGATTATTGTTGGCCTTGCTTAAAATAGTATTGCCAAAGAACTTGTCTAGCTTTACCATAGCTCTTTACAAAGTGTTACTGTATAGTGTTCTAACTTGAAGTTAATATTAAATGAATCTTAATGACTCGTTTGGTGTCTTCTCTAAAGGTTTCTGCTCACACTGACCTAACTGTAGGAGAAGAACCGATGGGATCACTATCCTCATCTCTTGAACCACAGTTTAACAGCTTTCTGACTTGGAAATCGATCTAATTTTTCTGACAGGTAGGTTAGTGGACATTTGTTTTTGGGAGTGTAGACACAGTCCCAGCAAGGGTTATTCCTGTCCGCGGACTGCATTCTGAGGACTATGTGTAGATGACCGTAAAGTAATATTGTTGGCAATCAGTAGGGCCTTGCTTAAAATAGTATTGCAAAACAACTTGTCTAGCTTTACCATAGCTTTTTACACAGTGTTACTGTATATGAGTGTATATGTGCTCTAACTTGAAGTTAATATTAAATGAATCTTAATGACTCGTTTGGTGTCTTCTCCACAGGTTTCTTCTCACTCTGACCAAACTGTAGGAGAAGAACCGATGGGATCAATATCCTCATCTCTTACAACACAGGTGAACAACTTTCTGACTTGGAAATCGTTCTAAATTTTCTGACAGGTATTTTAGTCGACATGTCTTTTTGGGAGAGTAGACTCAGTCCCAGATTAGATTATTGTTGGCAATGAGTAGGACCTTGCTTAAAATAGTATTGCCAAACAACTTGTCTATCTTTACCATAGCTTTTTACACAGTGTTACTGTATATGAGTGTATATGTGTTCGAACTTGAAGTTAATATTAAATGAATCTTAATGACTCGTTTGGTGTCTTCTCTAAAGGTTTCTGCTCACCCTGACCAAACTGTAGGAGAAGAACCGATGGGATCAATATCATCATCTCTTAAACCACAGGTGAACAACTTTCTGACTTGGAAATCGTTCTAAATTTTCTGACAGGTATTTTAGTCGACATGTGTTTTTGGGAGAGTAGACACAGTCCCAGCAATGGTTATTCCTGTCGTGGGACTGCATTCTGAGGACTGTGTGTAGATGACCGTAGAGTAATATTGTTGGCAATCAGTAGGACCTTGCTTAAAATAGTATTGCCAAACAACTTGTCTAGCTTTACCATAGCTCTTTACACAGTGTTACAGTATAGTGTTCTAACTTGAAGTTAATTTTAAATGAATCTTAAAGACTCGTTTGGTGACTTTTCCACAGATTTCTGCTCATCCTGACCAAACTGTAGGAGAAGAACCATTGGGATCACTATACTCATCTCTTGAACCACAAGTGAACAGCTTTCTGACTTGGAAATCTTTTTAATTTTTCTGACAGGTATTTTAGTCGACATGTGTTTTTGGGAGAGTAGACACAGTCCCAGCAATGGTTATTCCTGTCATGGGACTGCATTCTGAGGACAGTGTGTAGATTACTGTAGAGTAATATTGTTTGCAATCAGTAGGACCATGCTTAAAATAGTATTGCCAAACAACTTGTCTAGCTTTCCCATAACTCTTTACACCTTGTTACTGTATATTAGTGTATATGTGTTCTAGCTTGAAGTTAATATTAAATGAATCTTGACTCGTTTAATGTCTTCTCTAAAGGTTTCTGCTCACATTGACCTAACTGTAGGAGAAGAACCGATGGGATCACTATCCTCATCTCTTGGAAATCTTTCTAATTTGTCTGACAGGTATTTTAGTGGAATTGGTTTTTGGGAGAGTAGACACAGTCCCAGAAAGGGTTATTCCTGTCCGGTAACTGCAGTCTGAGGACTATGTGTAGATGACCGTAAAGTAATATTGTTGGCAATCAGTAGGACCATGCTTAAAATAGTATTGCCAAACAACTTGTCTAGCTTTACCATAGCTCTTTACACCTTGTTACTGTATATTAGTGTATATGTGTTCTAACTTGAAGTTAATATTAAATGAATCTTAATGACTCGTTTGGTGTCTTCTCTAAAGGTTTCTGCTCACCCTGACAAAACTGTAGGAGAAGAACCGATGGGATCAATATCCTTATCTCTTAAACCACAGGTGAACAGCTTTCTGACTTGGAAATAGTTCTAAATTTTCTGACAGGTATTTTAGTCGACATGTGTTTTTGGGAGAGTAGACACAGTCCCAGATTAGATTAATATTGTTGGCAATCAGTAGGACCTTGCTTAAAATAGTATTGCCAAACAACTTGTCTAGCTTTACCATAGCTCTTTACACAGTTTTACTGTACAGTAGTGTTCTAACTTTAAGTTAATATTAAATGAATCTTAATGACTCGGTTGGTGTCTTCTCAGGTTTCTGCTCACTCTGATTAAACTGTAGGAGAAGAACCGATGGGATCAATATCCTCATCTCTTACAACACAGGTGAACAGCTTTCTGACTAGAAAATCGTTGTAAATTTTCTGACAGGTATTTTAGTCGACATGTCTTTTTGGGAATGTAGACTCAGTCCCAGATTAGATTAATATTGTTGGCAATCAGTAGGACCTTGCTTAAAATAGTATTGCCAAAGAACTTGTCTTGCTTTACCATAGCTTTTTACACAGTGTTATTCTATAGTGTTCTAACTTGGTTAATAATAAATGAATCTTAATAACTCGTTTGGTGTCTTAACCACAGGTTTCTGCTCACCCTAACCCTCACTGTAGGAGAAGAACCGATGGGATCTCTATCCTCATCTCTTGAACCACACTTGAACAGCTTTCTGACTTGGAAATCGATCTAATTTTTCTGACAGGTATTTTAGTGGACATTTGATTTTGGGAGTGTAGACACAGTCCCAGCAATGGTTATTCCTGTCAGGGGACTGCATTCTGAGGACTGTGTGTAGATTACTGTAGAGTAATATTGTTGGCAATCAGTAAGACCTTGCTTAAAATATTATTGCCAAACAACTTGTCAAGCTTTACCATAGCTCTTTACACAGTGTTACTAAATAGTGTTCTAACTTGAAGTTAATATTAAATGACTCTTAATGACTCGTTTAGTGTCTTCTCTAAAGGTTTCTGCTCACCCTGACCAAACTGTAGGAGAAGAACCGATGGGATAAATATCCTCATCTCATGTGTTTTTGGGAGAGTAGACAGTCCCAGCAATGGTTATTCCTGTCGTGGGACTACATTCTGAGGACTGTGTGTAGATGACCGTAGAGTAATATTGTTGGCAATCAGTTGGACCTTGCTTAAAATAGTATTGCCAAACAACTTGTCTAGCTTTACCATAGCTCTTTACACAGTTACTGTATAGTGTTCTAACTTGAATGCATCTTAATGACTCGTTTGGTGTCTTCTCTAAAGGTTTCTGCTCACACTGTAGGAGAAGAACCGATGGGATCACTATCCTCATCTCTTGGAAATCTTTCTAATTTGTCTGACAGGTATTTTAGTGGAATTGGTTTTTGGGAGAGTAGACACAGTCCCAGCAAGGGTTATTCCTGTCCGCGGACTGCATTCTGAGGACTATGTGTAGATGACCGTAAAGTAATATTGTTGGCAATCAGTAGGACCGTGCTTGAAATAGTATTGCCAAACAACTTGTCTAGCTTTACCATAGCTCTTTACACAGTGTTACTGTACAGTATAGTGTTCTAACTTGAAGTTAATATTAAATTAATCTTAATGACTCGTTTGGTGTCTTCTCCACAGGTTTCTGCTCACTCTGACCAAACTGTAGGAGAAGAACCGATGGGATCAATATCCTCATCTTCATTACAACACAGGTGAACAGCTTTCTGACTTGGAAATCGTTCTAAATTTTCTGACAGGTATTTTAGTCGACATGTCTTTTTGGGAGAGTAGACTCGGTCCCAGATTAGATTATTGTTGGCCTTGCTTAAAATTGTATTGCCAAAGAACTTGTCTAGCTTTACCATAGCTCTTTACAAAGTGTTACTGTATAGTGTTCTAACTTGAAGTTAATATTAAATTAATCTTAATATAGTTTGGTGGCTTAATATAGTTTTGGTTACTCGTTTGGTGTCTTCTCTAAAGGTTTCTGCTCACACTAACCTAACTGTAGGAGAAGAACAGATGGGATCACTATCCTCATCTCTTGAACCACAGTTGAACAGCTTTCTGACTTGGAAATCGATCTAATTTTTCTGACAGGTAGGTTAGTGGACATTTGTTTTTGGGAGTGTAGACACAGTCCCAGCAATGGTTATTCCTGTCAGGGGACTGCATTCTGAGGACTATGTGTAGATGACCGTAAAGTAATATTGTTGGCAATCAGTAGGGCCTTGCTTAAAATAGTATTGCAAAACAACTTGTCTAGCTTTACCATAGCTCTTTACACAGTGTTACTGTATATTGTTCTAACTTGAAGTTAATATTAAATGAATCTTGACTCGTTTAATGTCTTCTCTAAAGGTTTCTGCTCACATTGACCTAACTGTAGGAGAAGAACCGATGGGATCACTATCCTCATCTCTTGGAAATCTTTCTAATTTGTCTGACAGGTATTTTAGTGGAATTGGTTTTTGGGAGAGTAGACACAGTCCCAGAAAGGGTTATTCCTGTCCGGTAACTGCAGTCTGAGGACTATGTGTAGATGACCGTAAAGTAATATTGTTGGCAATCAGTAGGACCATGCTTAAAATAGTATTGCCAAACAACTTGTCTAGCTTTACCATAGCTCTTTACACATTGATACTGTATATTAGTGTATATGTGTTCTAACTTGAAGTTAATATTAAATGAATCTTAATGACTCGTTTGGTGTCTTCTCTAAAGGTTTCTGCTCACCCTGACAAAACTGTAGAAGAACCGATGAGATCAATATCCTTATCTCTTAAACCACAGGTGAACAGCTTTCTGACTTGGAAATAGTTCTAAATTTTCTGACAGGTGTTTTAGTCGACATGTGTTTTTGGGAGAGTAGACACAGTCCCAGATTAGATTAATATTGTTGGTAATCAGTAGGACCTTGCTTAAAATAGTATTGCCAAACAACTTGTCTAGCTTTACCATAGCTCTTTACACAGTTTTACTGTACAGTAGTGTTCTAACTTTAAGTTAATATTAAATGAATCTTAATGACTCGGTTGGTGTCTTCTCAGGTTTCTGCTCACTCTGACCAAACTGTAGGAGAAGAACCGATGGGATCAATATCCTCATCTCTTACAACACAGGTGAACAGCTTTCTGACTAGAAAATCGTTGTAAATTTTCTGACAGGTATTTTAGTCGACATGTCTTTTTGGGAATGTAGACTCAGTCCCAGATTAGATTAATATTGTTGGCAATCAGTAGGACCTTGCTTAAAATAGTATTGCCAAAGAACTTGTCTTGCTTTACCATAGCTTTTTACACAGTGTTATTCTATAGTGTTCTAACTTGGTTAATAATAAATGAATCTTAATAACTCGTTTGGTGTCTTAACCACAGGTTTCTGCTCACCCTAACCCTCACTGTAGGAGAAGAACCGATGGGATCTCTATCCTCATCTCTTGAACCACAGTTGAACAGCTTTCTGACTTGGAAATCGATCTAATTTTTCTGACAGGTATTTTAGTGGACATTTGATTTTGGGAGTGTAGACACAGTCCCAGCAATGGTTATTCCTGTCAGGGGACTGCATTCTGAGGACTGTGTGTAGATTACTGTAGAGTAATATTGTTGGCAATCAGTAGGACCTTGCTTAAAATATTATTGCCAAACAACTTGTCAAGCTTTACCATAGCTCTTTACACAGTGTTACTAATAGTGTTCTAACTTGAAGTTAATATTAAATGACTCTTAATGACTCGTTTAGTGTCTTCTCTAAAGGTTTCTGCTCACCCTGACCAAACTGTAGGAGAAGAACCGATGGGATAAATATCCTCATCTCATGTGTTTTTGGGAGAGTAGACAGTCCCAGCAAAGGTTATTCCTGTCGTGGGACTACATTCTGAAGACTGTGTGTAGATGACCGTAGAGTAATATTGTTGGCAATCAGTTGGACCTTGCTTAAAATAGTATTTCCAAACAACTTGTCTAGCTTTACCATAGCTCTTTACACAGTGTTACTGTATAGTGTTCTAACTTGAATGCATCTTAATGACTCGTTTGGTGTCTTCTCTAAAGGTTTCTGCTCACACTGACCTAACTGTAGGAGAAGAACCGATGGGATCACTATCCTCATCTCTTGGAAATCTTTCTAATTTGTCTGACATGTATTTTAGTGGAATTGGTTTTTGGGAGAGTAGACACAGTCCCAGCAAGGGTTATTCCTGTCCGCGGACTGCATTCTTAGGACTATGTGTAGATGACTTAAAGTAATATTGTTGGCAATCAGTAGGACCGTGCTTGAAATAGTATTGCCAACCAACTTGTCTAGCTTTACCATAGCTCTTTACACAGTGTTACTGTACAGTATAGTTTTCTAACTTGAAGTTAATATTAAATTAATCTTAATGACTCGTTTGGTGTCTTCTCCAAATGTTTCTGCTCACTCTGACCAAACTTTTGGAGAAGAACCGATGGGATCAATATCATCATCTCTTACAACACAGGTGAACAGCTTTCTGACTAGAAAATCGTTGTAAATTTTCTGACAGGTATTTTAGTCGACATGTCTTTTTGGGAGAGTAGACTCAGTCCCAGATTAGATTATTGTTGGCAATCAGTAGGACCTTGCTTAAAATAGTATTGCCAAAGAACTTGTCTAGCTTTACCATAGCTCTTTACACAGTGTTACTGTATAGTGTTCTAACTTGAAGTTAATATTAAATGAATCTTAATGACTCGTTTGGTGTCTTCTCTAAAGGTTTCTGCTCACACTAACCTAACTGTAGGAGAAGAACCGATGGGATCACTATCCTCATCTCTTGAACCACAGTTGAACAGCTTTCTGACTTGGAAATCGATCTAATTTTTCTGACAGGTAGGTTAGTGGACATTTGTTTTTGGGAGTGTAGACACAGTCCCAGCAATGGTTATTTCTGTCTGGGGACTGCATTCTGAGGACTATGTGTAGATGACCGTAAAGTAATATTGTTGGCAATCAGTAGGGCCTTGCTTAAAATAGTATTGCCAAACAACTTGTCTATCTTTACCATAGCTTTTTACACAGTGTTACTGTATATGAGTGTATATGTGTTCGAACTTGAAGTTAATATTAAATGAATCTTAATGACTCGTTTGGTGTCTTCTCTAAAGGTTTCTGCTCACCCTGACCAAACTGTAGGAGAAGAACCGATGGGATCAATATCATCATCTCTTAAACCACAGGTGAACAACTTTCTGACTTGGAAATCGTTCTAAATTTTCTGACAGGTATTTTAGTCGACATGTGTTTTTGGGAGAGTAGACACAGTCCCAGCAATGGTTATTCCTGTCGTGGGACTGCATTCTGAGGACTGTGTGTAGATGACCGTAGAGTAATATTGTTGGCAATCAGTAGGACCTTGCTTAAAATAGTATTGCCAAACAACTTGTCTAGCTTTACCATAGCTCTTTACACAGTGTTACAGTATAGTGTTCTAACTTGAAGTTAATTTTAAATGAATCTTAAAGACTCGTTTGGTGACTTTTCCACAGATTTCTGCTCATCCTGACCAAACTGTAGGAGAAGAACCATTGGGATCACTATACTCATCTCTTGAACCACAAGTGAACAGCTTTCTGACTTGGAAATCTTTTTAATTTTTCTGACAGGTATTTTAGTCGACATGTGTTTTTGGGAGAGTAGACACAGTCCCAGCAATGGTTATTCCTGTCATGGGACTGCATTCTGAGGACAGTGTGTAGATTACTGTAGAGTAATATTGTTTGCAATCAGTAGGACCATGCTTAAAATAGTATTGCCAAACAACTTGTCTAGCTTTACCATAGCTCTTTACACCTTGTTACTGTATATTAGTGTATATGTGTTCTAGCTTGAAGTTAATATTAAATGAATCTTGACTCGTTTAATGTCTTCTCTAAAGGTTTCTGCTCACATTGACCTAACTGTAGGAGAAGAACCGATGGGATCACTATCCTCATCTCTTGGAAATCTTTCTAATTTGTCTGACAGGTATTTTAGTGGAATTGGTTTTTGGGAGAGTAGACACAGTCCCAGAAAGGGTTATTCCTGTCCGGTAACTGCAGTCTGAGGACTATGTGTAGATGACCGTAAAGTAATATTGTTGGCAATCAGTAGGACCATGCTTAAAATAGTATTGCCAAACAACTTGTCTAGCTTTACCATAGCTCTTTACACCTTGTTACTGTATATTAGTGTATATGTGTTCTAACTTGAAGTTAATATTAAATGAATCTTAATGACTCGTTTGGTGTCTTCTCTAAAGGTTTCTGCTCACCCTGACAAAACTGTAGGAGAAGAACCGATGGGATCAATATCCTTATCTCTTAAACCACAGGTGAACAGCTTTCTGACTTGGAAATAGTTCTAAATTTTCTGACAGGTATTTTAGTCGACATGTGTTTTTGGGAGAGTAGACACAGTCCCAGATTAGATTAATATTGTTGGCAATCAGTAGGACCTTGCTTAAAATAGTATTGCCAAACAACTTGTCTAGCTTTACCATAGCTCTTTACACAGTTTTACTGTACAGTAGTGTTCTAACTTTAAGTTAATATTAAATGAATCTTAATGACTCGGTTGGTGTCTTCTCAGGTTTCTGCTCACTCTGATTAAACTGTAGGAGAAGAACCGATGGGATCAATATCCTCATCTCTTACAACACAGGTGAACAGCTTTCTGACTAGAAAATCGTTGTAAATTTTCTGACAGGTATTTTAGTCGACATGTCTTTTTGGGAATGTAGACTCAGTCCCAGATTAGATTAATATTGTTGGCAATCAGTAGGACCTTGCTTAAAATAGTATTGCCAAAGAACTTGTCTTGCTTTACCATAGCTTTTTACACAGTGTTATTCTATAGTGTTCTAACTTGGTTAATAATAAATGAATCTTAATAACTCGTTTGGTGTCTTAACCACAGGTTTCTGCTCACCCTAACCCTCACTGTAGGAGAAGAACCGATGGGATCTCTATCCTCATCTCTTGAACCACACTTGAACAGCTTTCTGACTTGGAAATCGATCAAATTTTTCTGACAGGTATTTTAGTGGACATTTGATTTTGGGAGTGTAGACACAGTCCCAGCAATGGTTATTCCTGTCAGGGGACTGCATTCTGAGGACTGTGTGTAGATTACTGTAGACTCTACAGTAATCTACACACAGTCCTCAGAATGCAGTCCCATGACAGGAATAACCATTGCTGGGACTGTGTCTACTCTCCCAAAAACACATGTCGACTAAAATACCTGTCAGAAAAATTAAAAAGATTTCCAAGTCAGAAAGCTGTTCACTTGTGGTTCAAGAGATGAGTATAGTGATCCCAATGGTTCTTCTCCTACAGTTTGGTCAGGATGAGCAGAAATCTGTGGAAAAGTCACCAAACGAGTCTTTAAGATTCATTTAAAATTAACTTCAAGTTAGAACACTAATGTCACCACATATTTAATTACTAAAAGCCAGTTGGAATAAAAAAGTCTTAAGCTTCGATTTAAAAAGGCCAAGTTCAGTAATCTGACGTAGCTCAAGTGGGAGCGTATTCCAGAGTAGAGGTGCGGCCGCAGAAAAGGCACGGTCACCCCAACGTTTATATTTTGTCCGTGGAACAGAGAGCAGGAGCTATCTGACCTCAGAGACCTGGAGCGGGCAGGGAAACTTAACAACTCTGTTATATTTCTACCATATATTTTTAAAATAAAATTTAAAAAATCTATATTGCGTCACCATCACCCCATTTGGTCCCTACGGTCGACCAGGTGCCCATGGGCACCACGTTGGTGACCCCGGATTTATTACATGTGTTGTGCAATCTTTGCTTATTCAGTTATGCAAGGTACATCAACATAGGTACATTGTACATAAAAAGAATCCTTAATACATTTGAAGATAATTATATGTTTTGCATTTTTGTATTGGGTAGATCTTTTGGACTTGTTTTTTTTATAAGTAGCTCGCATGCTGAAAAAGTGTGAGCACCCCTGCTGTAGAGTAATATTGTTGGCAATCAGTAAGACCTTGCTTAAAATATTATTGCCAAACAACTTGTCAAGCTTTACCATAGCTCTTTACACAGTGTTACTAAATAGTGTTCTAACTTGAAGTTAATATTAAATGACTCTTAATGACTCGTTTAGTGTCTTCTCTAAAGGTTTCTGCTCACCCTGACCAAACTGTAGGAGAAGAACCGATGGGATAAATATCCTCATCTCATGTGTTTTTGGGAGAGTAGACAGTCCCAGCAATGGTTATTCCTGTCGTGGGACTACATTCTGAGGACTGTGTGTAGATGACCGTAGAGTAATATTGTTGGCAATCAGTTGGACCTTGCTTAAAATAGTATTGCCAAACAACTTGTCTAGCTTTACCATAGCTCTTTACACAGTTACTGTATAGTGTTCTAACTTGAATGCATCTTAATGACTCGTTTGGTGTCTTCTCTAAAGGTTTCTGCTCACACTGTAGGAGAAGAACCGATGGGATCACTATCCTCATCTCTTGGAAATCTTTCTAATTTGTCTGACAGGTATTTTAGTGGAATTGGTTTTTGGGAGAGTAGACACAGTCCCAGCAAGGGTTATTCCTGTCCGCGGACTGCATTCTGAGGACTATGTGTAGATGACCGTAAAGTAATATTGTTGGCAATCAGTAGGACCGTGCTTGAAATAGTATTGCCAAACAACTTGTCTAGCTTTACCATAGCTCTTTACACAGTGTTACTGTACAGTATAGTGTTCTAACTTGAAGTTAATATTAAATTAATCTTAATGACTCGTTTGGTGTCTTCTCCACAGGTTTCTGCTCACTCTGACCAAACTGTAGGAGAAGAACCGATGGGATCAATATCCTCATCTTCATTACAACACAGGTGAACAGCTTTCTGACTTGGAAATCGTTCTAAATTTTCTGACAGGTATTTTAGTCGACATGTCTTTTTGGGAGAGTAGACTCGGTCCCAGATTAGATTATTGTTGGCCTTGCTTAAAATTGTATTGCCAAAGAACTTGTCTAGCTTTACCATAGCTCTTTACAAAGTGTTACTGTATAGTGTTCTAACTTGAAGTTAATATTAAATTAATCTTAATATAGTTTGGTGGCTTAATATAGTTTTGGTTACTCGTTTGGTGTCTTCTCTAAAGGTTTCTGCTCACACTAACCTAACTGTAGGAGAAGAACAGATGGGATCACTATCCTCATCTCTTGAACCACAGTTGAACAGCTTTCTGACTTGGAAATCGATCTAATTTTTCTGACAGGTAGGTTAGTGGACATTTGTTTTTGGGAGTGTAGACACAGTCCCAGCAATGGTTATTCCTGTCAGGGGACTGCATTCTGAGGACTATGTGTAGATGACCGTAAAGTAATATTGTTGGCAATCAGTAGGGCCTTGCTTAAAATAGTATTGCAAAACAACTTGTCTAGCTTTACCATAGCTCTTTACACAGTGTTACTGTATATTGTTCTAACTTGAAGTTAATATTAAATGAATCTTGACTCGTTTAATGTCTTCTCTAAAGGTTTCTGCTCACATTGACCTAACTGTAGGAGAAGAACCGATGGGATCACTATCCTCATCTCTTGGAAATCTTTCTAATTTGTCTGACAGGTATTTTAGTGGAATTGGTTTTTGGGAGAGTAGACACAGTCCCAGAAAGGGTTATTCCTGTCCGGTAACTGCAGTCTGAGGACTATGTGTAGATGACCGTAAAGTAATATTGTTGGCAATCAGTAGGACCATGCTTAAAATAGTATTGCCAAACAACTTGTCTAGCTTTACCATAGCTCTTTACACATTGATACTGTATATTAGTGTATATGTGTTCTAACTTGAAGTTAATATTAAATGAATCTTAATGACTCGTTTGGTGTCTTCTCTAAAGGTTTCTGCTCACCCTGACAAAACTGTAGAAGAACCGATGAGATCAATATCCTTATCTCTTAAACCACAGGTGAACAGCTTTCTGACTTGGAAATAGTTCTAAATTTTCTGACAGGTGTTTTAGTCGACATGTGTTTTTGGGAGAGTAGACACAGACCCAGATTAGATTAATATTGTTGGTAATCAGTAGGACCTTGCTTAAAATAGTATTGCCAAACAACTTGTCTAGCTTTACCATAGCTCTTTACACAGTTTTACTGTACAGTAGTGTTCTAACTTTAAGTTAATATTAAATGAATCTTAATGACTCGGTTGGTGTCTTCTCAGGTTTCTGCTCACTCTGACCAAACTGTAGGAGAAGAACCGATGGGATCAATATCCTCATCTCTTACAACACAGGTGAACAGCTTTCTGACTAGAAAATCGTTGTAAATTTTCTGACAGGTATTTTAGTCGACATGTCTTTTTGGGAATGTAGACTCAGTCCCAGATTAGATTAATATTGTTGGCAATCAGTAGGACCTTGCTTAAAATAGTATTGCCAAAGAACTTGTCTTGCTTTACCATAGCTTTTTACACAGTGTTATTCTATAGTGTTCTAACTTGGTTAATAATAAATGAATCTTAATAACTCGTTTGGTGTCTTAACCACAGGTTTCTGCTCACCCTAACCCTCACTGTAGGAGAAGAACCGATGGGATCTCTATCCTCATCTCTTGAACCACAGTTGAACAGCTTTCTGACTTGGAAATCGATCTAATTTTTCTGACAGGTATTTTAGTGGACATTTGATTTTGGGAGTGTAGACACAGTCCCAGCAATGGTTATTCCTGTCAGGGGACTGCATTCTGAGGACTGTGTGTAGATTACTGTAGAGTAATATTGTTGGCAATCAGTAGGACCTTGCTTAAAATATTATTGCCAAACAACTTGTCAAGCTTTACCATAGCTCTTTACACAGTGTTACTAATAGTGTTCTAACTTGAAGTTAATATTAAATGACTCTTAATGACTCGTTTAGTGTCTTCTCTAAAGGTTTCTGCTCACCCTGACCAAACTGTAGGAGAAGAACCGATGGGATAAATATCCTCATCTCATGTGTTTTTGGGAGAGTAGACAGTCCCAGCAAAGGTTATTCCTGTCGTGGGACTACATTCTGAAGACTGTGTGTAGATGACCGTAGAGTAATATTGTTGGCAATCAGTTGGACCTTGCTTAAAATAGTATTTCCAAACAACTTGTCTAGCTTTACCATAGCTCTTTACACAGTGTTACTGTATAGTGTTCTAACTTGAATGCATCTTAATGACTCGTTTGGTGTCTTCTCTAAAGGTTTCTGCTCACACTGACCTAACTGTAGGAGAAGAACCGATGGGATCACTATCCTCATCTCTTGGAAATCTTTCTAATTTGTCTGACATGTATTTTAGTGGAATTGGTTTTTGGGAGAGTAGACACAGTCCCAGCAAGGGTTATTCCTGTCCGCGGACTGCATTCTTAGGACTATGTGTAGTAAAGTAATATTGTTGGCAATCAGTAGGACCGTGCTTGAAATAGTATTGCCAAACAACTTGTCTAGCTTTACCATAGCTCTTTACACAGTGGAACTGTACAGTATAGTGTTCTAACTTGAAGTTAATATTAAATTAATCTTAATGACTCGTTTGGTGTCTTCTCCACAGGTTTCTGCTCACTCTGACCAAACTGTAGGAGAAGAACCGATGGGATCAATATCCTCATCTCTTACAACACAGGTGAACAGCTTTCTGACTTGGAAATCGTTCTAAATTTTCTGACAGGTATTTTAGTCGACATGTCTTTTTGGGAGAGTAGACTCAGTCCCAGATTAGATTATTGTTGGCCTTGCTTAAAATAGTATTGCCAAAGAACTTGTCTAGCTTTACCATAGCTCTTTACAAAGTGTTACTGTATAGTGTTCTAACTTGAAGTTAATATTAAATGAATCTTAATGACTCGTTTGGTGTCTTCTCTAAAGGTTTCTGCTCACACTGACCTAACTGTAGGAGAAGAACCGATGGGATCACTATCCTCATCTCTTGAACCACAGTTTAACAGCTTTCTGACTTGGAAATCGATCTAATTTTTCTGACAGGTAGGTTAGTGGACATTTGTTTTTGGGAGTGTAGACACAGTCCCAGCAAGGGTTATTCCTGTCCGCGGACTGCATTCTGAGGACTATGTGTAGATGACCGTAAAGTAATATTGTTGGCAATCAGTAGGGCCTTGCTTAAAATAGTATTGCAAAACAACTTGTCTAGCTTTACCATAGCTTTTTACACAGTGTTACTGTATATGAGTGTATATGTGCTCTAACTTGAAGTTAATATTAAATGAATCTTAATGACTCGTTTGGTGTCTTCTCCACAGGTTTCTTCTCACTCTGACCAAACTGTAGGAGAAGAACCGATGGGATCAATATCCTCATCTCTTACAACACAGGTGAACAACTTTCTGACTTGGAAATCGTTCTAAATTTTCTGACAGGTATTTTAGTCGACATGTCTTTTTGGGAGAGTAGACTCAGTCCCAGATTAGATTATTGTTGGCAATGAGTAGGACCTTGCTTAAAATAGTATTGCCAAACAACTTGTCTATCTTTACCATAGCTTTTTACACAGTGTTACTGTATATGAGTGTATATGTGTTCGAACTTGAAGTTAATATTAAATGAATCTTAATGACTCGTTTGGTGTCTTCTCTAAAGGTTTCTGCTCACCCTGACCAAACTGTAGGAGAAGAACCGATGGGATCAATATCATCATCTCTTAAACCACAGGTGAACAACTTTCTGACTTGGAAATCGTTCTAAATTTTCTGACAGGTATTTTAGTCGACATGTGTTTTTGGGAGAGTAGACACAGTCCCAGCAATGGTTATTCCTGTCGTGGGACTGCATTCTGAGGACTGTGTGTAGATGACCGTAGAGTAATATTGTTGGCAATCAGTAGGACCTTGCTTAAAATAGT
>JBBPBX010028636.1:0-21606 GCA_038048925.1 Garcialebias charrua
GAACGTTCAGAGAACGTTCCCTGAATGTTCAGAAACTGTCCCCTGAACGTTCAGACAACGTCCTCTGAACGTTGTCATCAACGTCCTCTGAACGTTTGCAGAAAACGTTCACTGAACGTCCAAATGAAACTCCATAAAACGTTCAGAGAACGTCCCCTGAATGTTCAGAAACTGTCCCCCGAATGTTCAGACAACGTCCCCTGAATGTTCAGAAACTGTCCCCCGAACGTTCAGACAACGTCCCCTGAATGTTCAGAAACTGTCCCCCGAACGTTCAGACAACGTCCCCTGAATGTTCAGAAACTGTCCCTTCAACGTTCAGACAACACAAACTTTTCAAGTTCCCAATCCACAGTTTTAAATTGAGATTTATTAGTGGAATCATGATGATATGTAGTTGTGCAAATAACTCTTGGCTATGAATTAATTCTACAGTACTAACATTAAAAATAACAGAGTCGAAAGTTATGATAAAAGAATCAGTTTATTACACATAAAGGCATCAGTATCATAATATAAAACAAATCCGTATATGAATAAAAAAATGCATAACTGGCATCAGTTGTAACAAAATAGGTACAAAAATAGGTACAAAAAGAATCTGTACATGGCATGCTATGCATATGAAAAATATAATGCATCTACTTCAAAACTGCGTTGAGGCAAACAAAGCTAGGAACCACATTTGACCATCCATTGTACAGCAGGAAACATGGTGGAAACCGTTGGTTTAAGGTTTACAAATCACTCCTTACATTTTTCCTTTATCCTCTTTAACATAAATTAAAGGATTAACAGAACAGCATAACACATAAAATGGAAAAGTCCACCTTTGGTACCTTTAAAAAAACAAAAGCTTTAGAATTACATTGGAGGGAGCTTATCAACTGGTGGCAAAACAAAATGTACCAGTACACAAACAAATCTAAAAGTACACAGCTCACATAGCTTTGGTCTGTACTTAACATTAATTTGTTTTTGTTTTTTATTAACATGCCTTCATTTTTCTTTTGGATTTATAGCTGCAACACTGGCAGTAACACGAGAAATATGAAAGCTATATAAAATTACAGTCCCACCACAAATATGTTTAAAAAGTGTGCTGGTCATAATATTTTAAATAAGTTGATTTATTTCAGTAATTCCATTCAAAAAGTGAAACTTTCATTAAACTGATTTCAAGTTTATTTCTTTTAATGCTGATAATTAAAACCAACAACTAATGACAACCCTAAATTTAGTACCTCAGAAAATTAGACTATTACTTGAGATTAATTTAAAAAAATGTTTATAAATGTTGGCCAACTGAGAACTATGAACATGAAATGTACAATATGTACATCTTTGAATACTTAGTTGGGGGTCCTTTTGCAAGGACCATGGTACCATGTTCATACTTTTCAGTTGGCCAACATCTATAAAAATCCTTTTTTTTATTTTTTATCTCAAGTAATGTAATTTTCTGTTACCGGTAATGAATTTAGGCTTTTCATTAGTTGTCAGTTATAATCATCAACATTAAGAATTTTTTTAAAATATATCAGTCTGTGTGAATGAATATAATATACAAGTTTTACTTTTTGAATGGAATTACTGAAATAAATAAACTTTTTCATATTCTAATTTTATGACCAGCACCTGTATTTGCATCTCTCCCCCCAAAAAATGTGTTCCTCAGTTCTGTGTGAGCCCGTGTCCTCCACTTCTTTGTGGCACATTTTAAATGTCCTGTGTGACCCTCCACCTCCACTTCTTGTGGTGCATTAAATGTCCAGTGTCCACTTCTTTGTGGTGCATTAAATGTCCAGTGTGAAAGCCTCACCTCCACTTCTTTGTGGTGCATTAAATGTCCAGTGTCCACTTCTTTGTGGTGCATTAAATGTCCAGTGTGAAAGCCCCACCTCCACTTCTTTGTGACATGTTTTAATTGTCCAGTGTGAGCGCATGTCCTCTACCCCTTTTGCATGTTTTAAATGCTCTGCAGCATGAGTCCTTATAAAATCCTCTCTTGCCGCAGAATCCCCATTCATGATTCCATCTGCATTTGCAAAAAAACAAACAAAAACAAAAAAGAGTAATTAGTCATATGCAAAGGCAATCTGGAAAATGCACAGTGCCTTGCTGGGGTCTCCCCTATAACTGGATTAATAAATAATAATAAAAAACATCCATCCCAGCAAATGTTGATAGGTGGCTTGTTCACCGTCAGTAAGGAAGAACAATCTGTTGAGCGATCTGGTTCAAGTTCAGAGTTATGTGAAATGTGAACATCCAATTCAGAGGGAAAATCATAAGAATGATTGGCATGATGGTCTGAATGAATACTGCCATGATCATCATCTGAAAAGGACCCATTTACAGGAATATCTACAGTTTCTGCATGGTTCATTGGTGCCATCATCATGAAGAGAGTCAGAACTTTCAAGTGATTCACTGTGTTCACTATGCATGGCAATGACTTCATGCTGAAATGCAGGAGAATTTTTAACAAAATCTTGAGAATCATCTTGGTCATCATCTAAACACTTAAATTTCCGCTTGGCAACAAGATGAGTTCGTCTCCAAAGAGTAGATTTAGGAACAGAATAAATGTTTTTTGCCATTGTCAATGAGAGTTTAACCCTAACCCCAAGCCTCAGTTTCAGTTCCACCACTTACTGGACAAACAGGTTTAACAATGTCAATCAAAACAGTTTGTTCACATGCAAATGAGGAACATCAGCCTGACGGTCATTAGAGGCCTTGATGACTCACAGGGTGCTCATGCAATAACAGCATTGGGGGATGGGGGGAGGGACAACAGAAAAAGG
Organism: Garcialebias charrua; assembly: GCA_038048925.1. NCBI lineage: Eukaryota > Metazoa > Chordata > Actinopteri > Cyprinodontiformes > Rivulidae > Garcialebias > Garcialebias charrua. The sequence continues at coordinate 2,811 of JBBPBX010028636.1, forward strand.
TTAAAAAAGTAAAAATAATCTTTCCACTTGAACGTCTTCAAGTTTCTTCACATTATCCAGCACATTCCCACGTTTATCCAGCACATTATCCAGCTGAGTGAACTCTTTCTATCTGTACGGTTCAAACCGTTCAGAAGCTTTGTGTTTGCTTTAAACACTCACCGGTCTCAGAGTTTATGTAGTTCTTGTCAGTTGATCTGTTGAGAGTCGCTGCGTAAGTGACCTCCACAACCTGGACGTGTTCGTTTCTCTCTTCCTGTTCGGCGACCACGAGCACTGGAAGAGGGATTCAGGCACCGTCATAGGACTCCTAAACCCAAACCCGATGAAACAGAGAGATGGGAATGACGGGGTGAGCTGCGTTCTGTTTTAAAGTTCCAGCAGAACCACAGTCTGACGGTTACAGAACATCTAGAACTGATGCTGAGGAAACAGCTGCTCTGGAGAAAGTTTTAGCTTTAGAAGCAAAACTCAAATATTTTTGAGGCTAGCTAACTCTGAAATTAAGTAAAACATCTGAAGTTGCAGTTCAAAAGCCTTAAACCTGTCTTGGTGTAACTTGGAAGCAGCTTATAAATTATAATTAATTCAGAATAATTTAATGAGCAAACACAAACCTTCATTATTCAACTGGGGTTAGGAGCATAAGGCCTCAAGCCCTTACCTTTCTTGTTGGTATCTGCTGACCAGGGATTTGGATTTGGTTCAAGCATCAAGATCCAGCTGCAGGGCGGTGCTCCTCTGTTTTGAACCAAACAAAGTAAAATGGTGGCAATGATGGGAAACCTTCACCACAAGGCATCCTGGGAGAAATCAAAGGGCCAATGAAAGGGCCTCCAACCAACAGTGGGGGTTGTGATTGCCCACCCTCAACTGTCACAGTGTTCAATCAAACCACCAGAACAACAAGGTTTTGCTTCTGGGGGGATAAACAGGAGTTAATGGAAGCCATTTTCTGGCACCAGAGAAGTACTCTAGCTGGTTGGGAGAAAAGAGGGCCCTAAACCCTCTCTTAAACATCTAACTAACAGAAGTGTACAGTTTTTTACAACAACGCAGAAATAGAGATTTGGTGATAAATAATAACAACCATTATGTTTGTACTACTGTATACTCTTTAAATTAAATCACACCAAACATGTTTTTTTCACATTGAATGTCTAGAGTGAACGTTCAGACAACATTCAGACAACATTAGAAGTGCACTTCAAAACAAAAATAGAGATTTGGTGATAATAATTAATGACCATTAAAGTTTTAAAGATTAAAAAAACTAATTCAATAAAAATATGCCACTTTTTTTTTTTCTCACAGTAAGCAAACATTCAGAAAACGTCAGTGCACTTCATATCAAGACAAAAATAAAGATTTGGTGACAATAACCATAGCTTTTAAATATAAAAAAAACTGATTAAATGATCACAGCAAACATTTGTTTTTCACAGCAATTGATAGTTTACAGTGATAAGACAAAATCAGAAGGGCAAACTTTTTATAACAAGACAAAAATAGAGATCTGGTGACAATAACAACCATGTAATTATGGTTATAGATAAAGAACCCATATGAGTGGGGGTCTCGTACGTGGGCCCATTGCTCTATTGAAGATATAAAGACTGATTAAAGAAGTCACAGTAAACATGATTGTCATGTCAAGTGAATGTTCATAGTGAACGTTCAGACAATGTTCAGACAATGTCAGAAGTGCACACCTTTTGTAACAAAACAAAAATAGAGATTTGGTCATAAATAATAACAACCATTAAAGTGTCAAAGATGTAAGAAATAAGTGAATGAAATTACACCAATTTTTTTTTCTTACAGTGAGTGAACGTTCAGCGTTAACGTTCAGGAAACGTTCAGACAACGTTCAGATAATGTTCAAACAATGTTCAGACAATGTTCAGATAATGTTCAGACAATGTTCAGACAATGTTCAGACAATGTTCAGACAATGTTCAGGCAATGTTCAGGCAATGTTCAGACAATGTTCAGGCAATGTTCAGACAATGTTCACAATGTTCAGGCAATGTTCAGGCAATGTTCAGACAATGTTCAGGCAATGTTCAGGCAATGTTCAGACAATGTTCAGACAATGTTCAGACAATGTCAGAAGTGCACACTTTTTGTAACAAAACAAAAATAGAGATTTGGTCATAAATAATAACAACCATTAAAGTTTCAAAGGTGTAAGAACTAATTGAATGAAATTACACCAATTTTTTTTTCTTACAGTGAGTTACCGTTCAGCGTTAACGTTCAGGGTTAACGTTGAGGCAACGTTCAGACAACGTTGGGTCCTGAACATTCGACATTCGACCTTTAGACGACGTTCACTGAACGTCATGTGAACATTTGCTTGCTAGCTGGGTAGTTGCCAAAATTGTGTTGTTTTGGAAAAAAAAAACAGACAAGTGATTTTTAAAGTTGTCTGCATTAATAAACAAAACTCATTCTTACAATTACAGTATTACAAACTGTTTTGTGTGATTTTCTAAATTAGCCTTAAAAGTAATCATGCAAGCATAGCAAGATTCGTGTGTGTACATAAGACCCACAAGTGTTCCACAAGATTCGCAAATACCTAAACAGTTTTTCAAATATACACAATTCAAATGGCATAAGTAAGAATATTCTTCACAATTGTCAAATACATGTAGAACAATCACCTGCTGGGGATGGATCGGTCAACACGAGCGCACCGATCAGCCGTTTGTGAATGTGACTTTGAGACTTTCATACTGCTCCACATTCTCAAAGGTAATGCTGCATTAGAGACTGGTGGAAAGCTGCTATGTGTTTGAATATAGGGACTATGAGCTCCCGTGTCAAGTTAGAAATGTGTATTTTCCCCAATAACTCAGTAAATCGAGATTTAAATGACAACCAGAGGGTGCATTGGTCACGGGACATGTGATTCACAGTTACAATAGCTATAACCAGAAAAGCCAAGCATCTGGCCTTCGGATTACTACTTATATGTAGCTACTAAATTTTACTTACAAGGTACTCTGATGCATGCTCAATAATCCAGGTAGAAAAATCTAAAAAAGCTAAGTCTGGTCCTCTGGACATTCAAAAAATAAAACAAAACAAAGCAAAAAAAAAATGTAGAAACGTTTCGTCTTTCGTCCGAAAGACTTCCTCAGTCTGAGTTGCTGTGTTCAGCTCAGTCTTATAAATAGCACCCTCCCACAGTGTTGCACAACCAGTTGGCTGATGACAGCCTGAAACCAGCTGCTCACATGATCAAGGAGGGCCATCAGCCTAACAATGGATCATTAGCACCCTGATGGTTGTTTGCTATTCACAGAGGGCTGAGTGATACTAGCAATAACAGCATTGTAAGAGGGGGACAGTTGAACCCGGAGGCCTCCACCTCTGTTTAATGATGGACGGTTTCTTTTCACAAAGATGGCCTCCTTTACTCCTCTCTCAAACCATCGTTCCTCTCTATCAAGGATGTGAACATCTTCATCCTTGAAAGAGTGACCGCTGGCGTGGAGATGAGTGTAGACTGCAGAGTCCTGACCTGATGATGTTGATCTTCTGTGCTGGGCCATCCTTTTGGCCAGTGGCTGTTTAGTTTCCCCGATATAAGACTGATCACAGCCCTCCTGACACTGAACAGCATACACAATATTACTCTGTTTGTGCCGGGGGACTGGATCTTTGGGATGAACCAGTCTTTGCCGTAATGTATTTTGGGGTTTAAAAGCCACTGGGACGTTGTGTTTAGAGAATAAACGTCTCAATGTCTCTGAAACTCCCGCAACATACGGAATGACCACTGGTCTGGGTCTGGGTTCCTTCTTTTCACCTGATGGCTGGCTGGAGTCCTGTTTGGGTTTCTTCTCTGCTTTCAGGAAGGCCCAGTTAGGATATCCACATTTCCCTAGAGCCTGTTTTGTGTGTGATTTCTCCTTCTGTCTGGCTCCTAAGTTAGTGGGGACGCTGTCTGCTCTGTGATACAGAGTCCTGATGACTCCTAACTTGTGCTCCAGAGGGTGATGGGAGTCGAACTGTAAATACTGGTCTGTGTGGGTGGGTTTGCGGTACACATCAGTTTGCAAATTTCCTCTATCAGAAACTGAGACCTCACAGTCCAAGAAAGCCAACCTGCCATTTTTTACATCTTCTCGTGTGAACTTGATATATTTATCCACAGAGTTGATGTGATCAGTGAAATGTTGGACTTCCTGAGATTTAATTTTAACCCAGGTGTCATCAACATACCTGAACCAATGACTTGGTGGTCTCCCTGAAAAGGAAGTCAAGGCTTTCTTTTCTACCTCCTCCATGTACAGGTTGGCAACAATAGGAGAAACTGGCGACCCCATAGCACACCCATGTTTCTGCCTATAATATTGCTCCCCATATGTGAAGTAGGTTGACTGCAGGCACAGTTTCAAGAGTTGACACAGTTGCTCTGTGGAAAGTGTGGTCCTGCTGTTCAGAGTGGTGTCTGATTTTAACCTTAAACAGACCACCTCTACTGCTTCATCAACAGGGATGCACGTAAAGAGTGATGTGACATCAAAAGAGACCATTGTTTCATCAGTCTCCATGATGACACCCTTCACCTTCTCCACAAAGTCCATGGTGTTCTGTATGTGGTGTTCTGAGCTGCCAACTAAAGGGATGAGTACAGATGCCAGATATTTGGAAACATTGTAAGTGACCGAGTTAATCATGCTAACAATTGGTCTTAAAGGTACACCTTGTTTGTGGATTTTGGGTAAACCATACAGACTGGGTGTGGCCTCCCCTGGGTACAGTCTGTGGTACAGAATACTGTCAATAGCCTTGTCCTGCTTTAAAATTTTCAGGCAATCTATCAACTTCTTCTTGTAACCACTTCCTGGATCTCTTTTCAGCGGTTCATAAGTGGTTACGTCACTAAGGAGTGACATAACTTTCTCATGATAGTCTTTCTGGTTCAAAATCACTGTGCACCTTCCTTTGTCTGCTGGGAGAATTATGATGTTTTTGTCCTTGCTAAGAGTGTTGAGTGCATCTTTCTCTTCTCTACTGATGTTGGAAGGTGGTGGTTTAGCATTACTGAGACAGGCTGAAACTTTGACTCTGAGTTGTTCTGCTTCAAACTCTCTAATTTTGTTGTTACGGATGGCTGACTCAGTGGCTGTGATCATCTCTACTAGAGGAATTCTACTTGGTGCCACTGCAAAGTTTAGTCCCCTGGCAAGAATCTCTGTCTCTGGCTGGGTGAGCTGTCTGTCAGATAAATTCTTCACCCACGTCTCTGTCTCCCTGGCATGTAGCTGTGTAGTGAAGTGTTGCCTTACACTGAACGTGTTGTCATTGGAATTGTGATGGTGTTGACGAGTTATCAGTAAGTTAAATTTGTTTTGCTGTCGAGTCTTGGACCTGGCATGCTGTGCTAAGCGTGCCTGATCTGTACAGTCCATCACTTGCTGAAGTGTGGTCTGATCTAGGCACGTTGTTAGTTTTTGTTTAATGTGCTCTTCTTTGGTCTTCAAGGCCTCAATAGTAAAATTGGTCTGTCTTACCCGTTCATTCAGCAGCTGCGTCTGTGCCTTCTGAAGGATCTTGCTTGCTCGGTCCCCGCTGACCGACGATTTCAGTTCCAGGCTCTTGGGAATGATGCCACTTTGTCTGCATCTAAGGTTGAATCGCAAGTGGTTCCTGTAGTCTGCCCTCTTCCTAGCTGTTTTCTCAAACTCTCTAACAAGTTTGAGGCAATCCTGGCCAAAGTGGTTCAAAATACTCTGATGCATGCTCAATAATCCAGGTAGAAAAATCTAAAAAAGCTAAGTCTGGTCCTCTGGACATTCAAAAAATAAAACAAAACAAAGCAAAAAAAAATGTAGAAACGTTTCGTCTTTCGTCCGAAAGACTTCCTCAGTCTGAGTTGCTGTATTCAGCTCAGTCTTATAAATAGCACCCTCTCACAGTGTTGCACAACCAGTTGGCAACTGGTTGTGCAACACTGTGGGAGGGTGCTATTTATAAGACTGAGCTGAACACAGCAACTCAGACTGAGGAAGTCTTTCGGACGAAAGACGAAACGTTTCTACATTTTTTTTTTGCTTTGTTTTGTTTTATTTTTTGAATGTCCAGAGGACCAGACTTAGCTTTTTTAGATTTACTTACAAGGGCTTTGCAGAACAACAGCAGCTTGGTTCCTGTCTGACCCGATAGATAAAAAAAAGTCCCGGTGCAGCATGACCGAAGCCCACTGCCCCAACCAGCTTGATGTGTGCGTGCTGCCACTCCAGGAAGGACACTTCACACGCTAGGCTACCCAGGATTGGGTCCACCACCTCTGACTCAGTCTGGAACAGCACCGTACAACCAGAACCAGACTGAACCCCGATGCAGTCTGTCGCCTGCAGCTCCCAGGATTCAGGTCACACTGATTCTTGATCAACTGCAGCACAGGAACTCAGCAGTGAAGAAACAACTTGAAGGATGAGTTCAGCTTCAGAATTATTAGTGACTTTCCTGCCAGTCCTGTGAGCTTATCCTTACAGGACTTCCGACTTTGCTGTAAAACTTTCCCTCGTTTTGCAGAAAGCAGCGGTTGGAAGCAGTGTTGACTTCGGGGAATTGAACTGATGGTTTCTGGGAAACGTAGTTCATAGACTGGCAACACAGTGTAGGCTTAATGAAAGAAAACTACAAAATGACGGCACATTAAACAATAATAATATTACAGTACTATATGTGCACAAACCATGTAGTACAAGGGACTACTGTATACTACGGTATACTGCTCACATATGATTGTACAGCCACACTTCCAGGCTGTCATATTGTTAAGTTTGCAGATGATACAGCGGTGGTGGGATGCATCACAAACAATGATGAGTCCAGCTACAGACAGGAGGTGGAACACCTGGAGAGCTGGTGCAAAGAGAACAATCTTCACATGAATGTGAAGAAGACAAAGGAGATGATTGTGGACTTCAGAAGGAACAAACACACCCACGCCCCACTGAAAATAGGTGGATCTGCAGTGGAAGTGGTCTCCAGCTACAAATACTTGGGTGTACACATGAATGATAACCTCAGCTGGAGCAACAACACCACCAGCCTGATCAAGAAAGGTCATCAGAGACTCTACTTCCTCAGACGGCTGAGACGAGCTGGTCTGAGCAGCCCAGTCCTCACCTCGTTCTACAGGTGTGCAGTGGAGAGCATCCTGTGCTCCAGCATCAACGTGTGGCATGGAGGCTGCACAGTTGAAGAGAGGAAAGCTCTACAGAGAGTGGTGAAGGCTGCACAGAAGTCTGTTGGAGTCAGTCTCCCCACCATCACAGACATTTACACCTCCAGATGCAGGAAAAGAGCCACCTGCATCATGAAAGACCTCACTCACCCAGCACACTCACTCTTTGCCCCACTCCCCTCAGGACGGAGGTTGAGGAGCATCAAATGTAGAACCACTAGACTGAGGAACAGCTTCTACCCTGAGGCTGTTAGACTCATGAATAAATAAAAATAAAATAAAAAATAAACACTGCAAAATATCACATCATGCTGATGCTGATCTGTTTTCTTGTTGCTGTATTCATCTGTGACCATCTGCTCATACAAACTCATGTTCGTGCTGCTGTTTATTCCCACTATATTAGGCTTAGTGTATTACTAGTTGATGTTTTTCTTAGTTAGTTCTAGATGTTATTACTGTTTTTCTCTTTCATTGTTGTTGGATGTAACTGGGACCTCGTGTACATAATCTCGTTTTCATCTCATGTACCACATGTGGTGCAAATGACAATAAAGACTCTCTGACTCTCTCTGACTCTGATACACAGCTGAAACCTGGGGAGGAAGGAGAAGCGTCAGGAACTGGGAGGAGGAACTGTTTGTTAGTGCAGGCTTTTCATCTCTTACATATAATAATAATAATGATCATTTTATTTAAAAGCACCTTTCAGGACACCCAAGGACACTTCACAGCAAGAAACATGAACGTAGGTGAGAGGTAGCATTGAGAGGAGGGCAGATGATTCCAGATAGGTCAGGTCCAGGTTTGAGGAGTGCAGGTGGAGCGTGGAAGCAAGTGGTCAGATGGCAGCGAAACAGCTGAATAAGATCCACAAGGAGATACTGGAACCCACAGGAGTCAAGGGTTCGAGGAAGGCGACAAGGGACCCAGGACTGAGGGCTTAGGAAAAAAAAATCTAGAATAATTCAAGGAAAATACTACCCTGGAGAGTGGTACTCTGATGACCCTGGAGAGCAGTATTCTGAAGATCCTGAATAATGGTACCCTGACAACCCTGGAGAGTGGTACGCTGACAACCCTGGAGAGCAGGACTCTGAAGACCCTGGAGAGCAGTACACTGACAACCCTGGAGAGTGGTACTTTCATGACCCTGGAAAGCGGTACCCTGATGACTCTGGAGAGTGGTACTCTGATGACTCTGGAGAGTGGTACCCTGATGACTCGGGAGAGTGGAACCCAGATGACTCTGGAGAACGGTACCCTGACGACTCTGGAGTGCAATACTCTGACGACCCTGGAGAACAGTTCACTGATGGTCCTGGAGAGTAGTACTCTTTCGACCCTGGAGAGCTATACTCTGATGTCCCTGGAGAGTGGTAACCTGACGACCCTGGAGAGCAGTACTCTGACGACTCTGTAGAGTGGGACTCTGACAACTCTGGAGAGCTGTACTCTGACAACCTTGGAAAGTGGTACTCAAACTACCCTGGAGAGTGGTACACTGACAAACCTTGATAGCGGTAGACTGACGACCCTGGAGAACGGTAGACTGACGACCCTTGACAGCGGTACTCTTTCGACCCTGGAGAGCGGTATTCTGACAACCCTGGAGAGTAGTACTCTGATGACCCTGGAGAGCGGTACCCTCATAATTTTGGAGTGTGGTACCCTGACAACCCTGGAGAGCAGTACTCTGATGACCCCGGAAAGTAGTATTCTGAAGATCCTGGATAACGTTACCATGACAACCCTGGAGAGTGGTACCCTGAACACCCTGGAGAGTGGTATGCTGACTACCCTGGAAATTGGTGCCCTGATTACCCTGGAGAGCTGTAATATGATGACTCTGGAGAGTGGTACTCTGACAGCCCTGGAGAGAGGTACCCTGACGACCCTGGAGAGTGGTGCCCTGACAACCCTGGAGAGCAATACTCTGATGACCTTGGAGAACGGTACTCTTACGCCCCTGGAGAGCAAGACCCTAAAGACCATGGAGAGCGGTACACTGCCAACCCTGGAGAGCAGTACTCTGATTACTCTGGAGAGAGGTTGAACCTGGAGAGTGGTTGACCCTGGAGAGCGGTACAGTGACAACCCTGGAGGGCGGTAGACTGACAACCCTGGAGAGTGGTAGCTTTCAACCCTGGAGAGCGGTACTCTGGTGAGAGGTAACCTGACAACCCTGGAGAGCGTTACCCTCACGACTCTGGAGAGTGGTACCCTGACAACCCGGGAGAGTGGTACGCTGATGACCCTGGAGAGCTATAACCTGATGACTCTGGAGAGCGGTACCCTGAAGACTTTGGAAAGCGGTATCTTGATGGCTCTGGAGAGGGGTACCCTAATGACTTTGGAGAGTGGTATAGTTGTATCTGGACACAAATGCCCCTTTTCCACCAGTCAGCTCGGGTAATATGTGCGTCGCAGACACCCACTTTACGCCATCTCCACCGGATATTCCGAGCTGCGCCGCGCCACATTTCTGGTGTGGTTTCTGAGCAGCGACTACTCGCGCTGATGCGCGCCGGGAGGAGGAATGTGAGGAATGTGTGTGGACTGAAGCTGCTTTCACTGAAGCGAGGGAGCGAACACGGAAGTACTGTAAATGATTAACACGGTAAAAACAATTATTTGTTTTTAAAATTATAGCAAAGATAGGTCTTCAGCTGAACGTGTCATTAATAAATTCACGTAGTGGTCAAAACTGCAGGATCTTAAAAACTAGGATCGCCGCACGCCCGTGCGCGCGGCTGTATTTCCTTAAACTGTAGCCAAATAAACAGATATAAAAATATATTTCATAGCTGACTGTTTAGCAGGAGTGTTCATGAACTGAACAGCTCCTTAATAATGTCACGTAGTGGTCAAATCTGTAGGATCGTCACGTGCACGCGCGCGAGTCGGGAGGCTATATTTCATTAAAATGTAGCTAAATAAACAGATATAAAAATATGTTTCATACCTGACTGTTTAGCAGGAGTGTTTCTGAGCTTAACAGCTCCTTAATAATGTCACGTAGTGGTCAAATCTGCTGCATTTAAATTGTTTTGTTTTGACTTCTTCCAAACCTCAGAAAATAAATGATAAAAAAATCGAATTTTATTTAAAATAACTCCAACAGCTTACTGTTCGTACATGAACATCTTGTGATTACATTCTGTTAGTAAAAAAAAAATCCATATAGATGTGACCCGACCCGAACTGAGCCGATCTGAGCCGATCCGACCCGAGCCGAGCCGAGCGGTGGAAAAGGGGCATAAAGCTTTTGACACTGTGGATCATAATATCTTGTGTCATAAGCTCTCAGAAATCGATTTCTCAGATCACACCATTGGTTGGTTTTCTAACTATATTTCCGATCGGAGACAATGGCCCTCATTCACGAAAATGTTCGTATTTTTATCCTAAATTTCTCCTACTTTTGTTCGTACGAAGCGTTCGTACGAACATGCCACGTCAGATTCAACAAAGTCTTCTATCCTGAGGAAACGTGTGTAAATGGGTTGCGTAAATATGATGAATCCCACCTGTTCTAAACAGCTGCGCGTGCACGCCGAGGGGTTATTTACATAATTCCCACCCCTCAAAACACCATATAAGGCCACGTTTCCTGCCTTCTGACAGCAGGAAGTGTCCATTCATTCAAACTCAAGAAGTAAAAGGAGGAACTTCACGCGTTCGGAGATCTGCTCTCAGTCGCGCTGTGGCTACCCCCCCCCCCCACCCCCCCGCAGGTGTCGGATGGTCAAATATTTTTAATGTTAGTGTAAACAACTGTGTTATAGTTTCACTTATTCAGAAGAGCTGTGGCGCACCGCTACCCCCCACCCCCGCAAGTGTCGGATGGTCAAATATTTTTAATTTTAGTGTACTGTGTTACATTATAGTTTCACTTATTCAGAAGAGCTGTGGCGCACCGCTACCCCCCACCCCCCGCAAGTGTCGGATGTGTTTTTGAACAGAAGCATTTTAAAATGTCTCGAAACTACAGTTAACTTCATATTAATATTGTAGTGCATATGTTTTGTCTCCCGTGGGTCGTACAGTATCAGAAATCAAGAATAAATGGTTTGATCTGAAAATGGCTTCAAACAAACGTCTCGCCGCAGCACGGACAGGAGGTGGTCAAGGAATAGTCTGAGATGGTGGACAATAAATGCCACGCTGCAAGACGCGTGCCAACATGTTTTGCAGCACAAATGGGTCATGCGCGCACCTCCTGGTCAGCGCGCAACCACATTCTGCAGGTTATATTTCGAATCAGATATAATAATCTATTGCTCCGATGGTGTTTGGCACAAGATCAGTCTTAATTCGTACTTGTTCTGCGACGGTTTATGGGGATTTTATGTACCTGGGTGTTAATATTAATATTAATTTTAAACAAGCCCAGATGGACCAGTGCCAGTGAACTGTTTGTATCTGCTCGCGTCAACACTTTGATGGCTGTTTTAAGAAATTTTATGTATAAATTTATTTGTCGTTTACATAAGTCTAATAATAGAATTATTTTACTGTTGACTAATGTCAAATATAGTGCAGTGAAATATTCATCTGTGCTTTGGAGACATTGGTATGATTGCCTCCTGAAAGGTTAGGTACTTTTTCTATTGTTCTTTTTATTTTATTTTATAATTTTTTGTAATTTTATATTTGTATTTTGTATTTTATTTTATCATGGTTGTTGTCTCTTATCTAGGTTGGACTCTGAGTCTGTAATAAAGTTTATCTATCTAATATGAGGAGCGGCTTTGATGACCAGGGGGAGCGCACGACTCACTGAAGCCTGCGCGACACACCAGACAAATTAAACTTAAAATTATAATTCTAATTCAAACAGAATAACCTATTGTCAAGAATAATTATGGTGCGTGATTTTTTTAAACCCAAAATATTTTCTAAATAACGAAATATGAAGTTATTCGTGGAGAAGATCCGTCTGGATGACAGCAGACTGACGCTCCTAAAATATACGACAGGTCCGGACCACTCGTAAATTTTGTTCGTATCTGAAAAAAATCCTAGGATACGAAAACATTGTTGAATGCCACAAATGATCCTAAATCACTCGTACGCACAGTTTAAGAACAAATCTGTGCGTACGAACGGTTCGTGCATGAGGGCCATTATGTTCAACATAATGGAACTTCTTCCAGTTATTTAACAGTCAACAATGGTGTACCACAATGCTCAGTCTTAGGACCAACCCTCTTCACAATCTACATAGCTCATTTAGGTCAGAGCATCCCTGACGCATCCTTACATTTCTATGCTGATGACACAGTTGTTTGCTGTCAAGCTAAAACATAAGGCTTTCCAGCTTTTGCAATCTGCTTTTGACATCAACCAGTCAGATTTGTTCCGTCTCAAACTTGTCCTAAATGCTGATAAAACCAAAGGGGTGCTTTTTTCAAATAGGAAGTCGGTCCCAACATTTCTTCCTCTGATTGTATCCTCAAATGGTGTCCCTATTGAGTTTATTGATTCCTATAAATATTTGGATATCCTGGTCGATTTGCATCTCTCTTTTAAGCTCCATGTGGAAAACCTAGTAAAGAAACTGAAAGTTAAACAGGGTTTCTTTTTCAGAAACAGATCTTGTCTAACTCTGAATGCTAGGAAACGCCTTGTAACTGTGACTGTCCTTCCCTCCATTGATTACAGTGACATTCTCTACATGAATGCTCCTACAAGCACCCTGTAGATGTTGGATGCTGTCTTTTATGGTGCACTAAGATTCATAACTGGCTGTGATTATTGTAGTGATACAGTATAGGCCCACATCTCTGACCTGGATTTACACCTTTTCACATCTCTCTGAAACGCTTAGTGGTACACTTTTCTTGAGGCTCTCAAGGAGACGAGTGGACTCTAGTTTGTTACATTTATTTTGAATCGAAAGCCACAAATCAATCAGAAGAGACTTCCTTTTAATTTGTGTTAGTTCAGAAATATTTAACAGAAAAACTCTGCCATTGTATGATCATGGTTTATGCTGTACCAATGTTGATCACTTCTTCATATGATTGTAGCCGGGTCGGGTGTGGTTAAAATTGAGCACTGAAGTTTAAAAGGTTTAAAAATACTATTTTAAATAAATAAAATTGGTTAAAATGGTTGTTCAGGGGTTCTGGAGAGGAGGGTCCGTCGGATAGTCGAACCTCGGATTCAGGAGGAGCAGTATGGTTTTCGTCCTGGTCGTGGAACACTGGACCAGCTCTACACCCTCAGCAGGGTCCTGGAGGGTGCGTGGGAGTTTGCCCAACCAGTTTACATGTGCTTTGTGGACTTGGAGAAGGCATTCGACCGCGTCCCTCGGGGGGTTCTGTGGGGGGTACTCCGGGAGTATGGGGTACCAGGCCCTTTGATAAGGGCTGTTAGGTCCCTGTACGACCGGTGTCAGAGCTTGGTCCGCATTGCCGGCAGTAAGTCAGGCTCGTTTCCGGTGAGAGTTGGACTCCGCCAAGGTTGCCCTTTGTCACCGATTCTGTTCATAACTTTTATGGACAGAATTTCTAGGCGCAGCCAAGGTGTTGAGAGGATCCGTTTTGGTGACCTTAGAATCGCTTCTCTGTTTTTTGCAGATGATGTGGTCCTACTGGCTTCATCAGTTCGTGATTTACAACTTTCACTGGAGCGGTTTGCAGCCGAGTGTGATACGGCCGGGATGAGGATCAGTTCCTCCAAATCCGAGGCCATGGTCTTGAGCCGGAAAAGGGTAGCATGCCCTCTCCGGGTCGGGGAGGAGGTCCTGCCCCAAGTGGAGGAGTTTAAGTATCTCGGGATCTTGTTCACGAATGAGGGAAAACTGGAGCGTGAGATCGATAGGCGGATAGGTGCAGCGTCCGCAGTGAAGCGGGCGCTGTACCGGTCTGTCGTGGTGAAGAGAGAGCTGAGTCAAAAGGCAAAGCTCTCAATTTACCGATCGATCTACGTTCCCACCCTCATCTATGGTCATGAGCTTTGGGTTATGACCGAAAGAACAAGATCTCGGATACAAGCGGCTGAAATGAGTTTTCTCCGCAGGGTGTCTGGACTCTCCCTTAGAGATAGGGTGAGAAGCTCAGTCATCCGGGAGGGACTCGGAGTAGAGCCGCTGCTTCTCCACATCGAGAGGAGCCAGTTGAGGTGGCTCGGGCATCTGGTTAGGATGCCTCCTGGACGCCTCCCTGGTGAGGTGTTCCGGGCATGTCCCACCGGGAGGAGACCCAGAGGAAGACCCAGGACACGCTGGAGGGACTATGTTTCTCGGCTGGCCTGGGAACGCCTTGGGATTCCCCCAGAGGAGCTGCTCCAAGTGGCTGGGGAGAGGGAAGTCTGGGCCTCCCTACTTAGGCTGCTACCCCCGCGACCCGACCCCGGATAAGCGGAAGAAGATGGATGGATGGATGGATGGAAAATGGTTGTACCTAAAAAGTTACCTTTAAAAGCACGCAGGCCCGTTTGCAGAGGAGGTTTGGGACAAGTTTACACACTGACACCAGTTAAATTGCACAGTAGTTTAATTAAATAAATAAAATCCTAAATTTAAAATATTTACAGTTTAAAAAAGGCTAAAATCCAATCAACATTTAAAAGTGCAATTATGGCAGTCCATTTAAAACAGGAAAATCACACACAAACATATACACACACACACACACACACACACACACTTCCTACACCAAACCAGGAGTACCGGTACTGTCACCTCCTGGAGGGATTTGGTAACAGTTCAGAGGACAGTTCAGAGTCCACCCTGGTAGGGTCTGTCGTCCGGAAGAGACGCCACTCGGCAGCCGACGCCTGTTTAGTTGAGCTGGACGTTAGGCCCAACTCAGCCCGCAGGACGCGTGACGCGGCCCGCCCCACGCCGTCCAGGCAGCGGACACTAATCCAGGACCAGTCAGCAGATGATGGGCGACCCAGGTGGAGGCAGAACACCAGTCGGGACAGCCGTAGACGAACACCCAGGACAAATAGCCGACAGAAAGACGCCACGGACAAACAGCAGGGAACACCGAGCTCCACCTCTAGCAGAGAGGGAAGCAGGAAGCTTGGCAGTGGTCGAGAGAACAATACGCTAGCGCGTGACACAGCCAGCATGGATGACGTGTGTCAACCCTAAGAACTGGGCCCGTTTTAAACAGGAAGCCAGCCCCAGACCCACCAATCACATCGCAGCAACTGTGATGCGTTTAATGTCCGCAGGACATCCTAGTACTACATTCACCCCCGCAAACTGAATCGACGTCCCGTCGATGACCCAGCTTGCCACCAGGGTCGAAGCACAACGGTCATGGCACTCCAAACCCCGAGAGCCACTCCGTAACCAGCGCCACAGTAGAGGCATGCTGGTCTAGTTGGAGTGGCCCACGTGAATCCGGAGAATACCACTCCGTACCCAGGACCTGCACCACAGTAGAGGTACGCTGATCCCTATTAAAAAATACATTACAAGCTTAAAAACAGGTGAACCGCTGCTGTTTGTCCTTATCACACGCATACACATCAAAACAAAATCTTTTTCCTGCTTGGATATAATACAAAAATACAAACACAGTAGTAAAAGAGTCCCTCCTCACAACTGCAAAAAGACTTCTAGCAACGCCAAATGTAGCCGGGTCGGGTGTGGTTAAAATTGAGCACTGAAGTTTAAAAGGTTTAAAAATACTATTTTAAATAAATAAAATTGGTTAAAATGGTTGTACCTAAAAAGTTACCTTTAAAAGCACGCAGGCCCGTTTGCAGAGGAGGTTTGGGACAAGTTTACACACTGACACCAGTTAAATTGCACAGTAGTTTAATTAAATAAATAAAATCCTAAATTTAAAATATTTACAGTTTAAAAAAGGCTAAAATCCAATCAACATTTAAAAGTGCAATTATGGCAGTCCATTTAAAACAGGAAAATCACACACAAACATATACACACACACACACACACTTCCTACACCAAACCAGGAGTACCGGTACTGTCACCTCCTGGAGGGATTTGGTAACAGTTCAGAGGACAGTTCAGAGTCCACCCTGGTAGGGTCTGTCGTCCGGAAGAGACGCCACTCGGCAGCCGACGCCTGTTTAGTTGAGCTGGACGTTAGGCCCAACTCAGCCCGCAGGACGCGTGACGCGGCCCGCCCCACGCCGTCCAGGCAGCGGACACTAATCCAGGACCAGTCAGCAGATGATGGGCGACCCAGGTGGAGGCAGAACACCAGTCGGGACAGCCGTAGACGAACACCCAGGACAAATAGCCGACAGAAAGACGCCACGGACAAACAGCAGGGAACACCGAGCTCCACCTCTAGCAGAGAGGGAAGCAGGAAGCTTGGCAGTGGTCGAGAGAACAATACGCTAGCGCGTGACACAGCCAGCATGGATGACGTGTGTCAACCCTAAGAACTGGGCCCGTTTTAAACAGGAAGCCAGCCCCAGACCCACCAATCACATCGCAGCAACTGTGGTGCGTTTAATGTCCGCAGGACATCCTAGTACTACATGATGAATCAAACTGTGTGTCTTAGTCAAAGAACTAGGGCATAGTTGAGAGATATGTCAAGTTGGACTTTCCAGATTTGTTTTAGAAATGTTACCACATGAATCAGAGCCTAATCCAAGTAATCTTATAACTGGTGACTATATTTGTCTCTCTGTTCTAAAAACAATCTTCTCTCCCACCCTGAGTGACCTTCATGTGTTCTGTCTCCCTCTCACTGGTTAAACAAACCAATGAGAGAACTGAACGTAACTCTGGTCACACTCCCTTCTTAAGGTTACACTTCCTGTCTGCTCTTCAGAGTCTGCTGGAGTAAGTCAAACTGTTTTTCTCCAAAGAACTGAATGGACGTCTGTAACGCCAATGACACATCATCAGTTGGGGTTCATAGCACTGCTGGCTATGAGTCCGCCTTTGAGCTGAAAAGCTCCATTTGAATGAATTTTCCTCCAAGGAAAGTTTTATTCGTAAAGATCAAACCAGGAAATGCCGTTACTGCGATCTGAGTTGAAGTATACGTCTGGAGACGCCGAAATCGGTAAATGGACTGACCAACTGGACCAAGGGAGATTGACCTCCTTCACGAGGTAACAAAGTCATCAGATGCTTTGCCAAGTCCTACACCGACGTGTAGCTGAGATCGGCCGGAGAATGTGTTTTTCCTGGTTAACTCTTTTTAAGATAACTCCCTGACTCTAACTTCTTTTATTCCTTCTATCCTCCTCCTAAACTTTCTCTTTAAACTTATATTTCTAAGCCAGAAACTTTAAGTTAATGTGCCTGCAGTATAAGTTAATATAAGACCCTTAACTTGTTCTGTTGTACCTAGAAGTTACGGACGAGTGATTTCATTCTGCTGAAGTAAATTATAGGAAACCTGATCGATCAATCATGTACTGTATATATGTTGTGATGTAATTCAATGATTTGTTAATTAAATGATTCAGCTCTGCTGTTTCAACATAAGTTAACGTTTCATGCCTTTTACATCCCATCACCTAGTCACAGAATTATAATATAATCTGAAAAAGTGAGAACCTGTGAATTATTGATGATAATTTGTGTCATTCTAAACCCTGCTAAAATTTACATCTAAGTATAGATAACTCAGTAAAACTGATCCCCGCCTATATTATTACATTATCGTACCCACCACTGCACCCTGTATTCACTGGTTAATTGGACATCATTAACTTCACGCAGACTCTTCCACTGGTACATTTTCATCTTTAAATCACTTCTTGGTCTGCTGCCCTCATACATCTCCTCCTACATGTCTTTGCGTGAGTGCAGCTACAGCGTGCGCTCTCAGGACATGATTACCTGCAGTGTTCCATCAGTGAGGACTGAACTTGGAAAAAGGGCCTTCTCCTACTCCGCTCCTGCTTCATGGAATATCTTACAAAAAGATCTGAAGCTCTCGACCTTGACTTCTCTAAATGGCTTTAAGAATCTGTTGGAATCCTGGCAAAAACCAATGCAGACATGTTCCTGTTTTTGATTTTCTACATCTGCCTTATAATCTATCTGTTTTGCTACTTTGACATCTTTGTTTTAACTTGTTAAAAAAAAATCTGTATTTCTCTCTTATGATTGTCTATTGTTGATCGTCCAAGGAAAATCTACTGTTGCTGTTGTCATCATTCTTTGTTTGTAGCCAGGTCTCTCTTGTAAATGAGTCGTCGAGGCTCAATGGGATTAACCTGCCTAAATAAAGGTTGAATGAATGAATGAATGAAAAAATATGTGTCAAACTCAAGGCCTGAGGGCCAAATCTGGCCCATATTAACATCTTCTCTGGCCCTCAAGATGATATTTTTATTGTCAAATATTTTTATTGCCTCTCATTTTGAATACAAACCTAGTACTGTATATTTTATTTAGTGCTGATTTCTCATGACAGTTGGTCAACTTTGAAGCCAAAAAACATTTGCTTGAAATTTTCAGTAATCTTTGATTTTTGATGTGAAAAGACAAACAGAGAAATCACCAGTGACCCCTGTGACCCGAAAAGGAAGAAGCAGGTAAAAGATAATGGATAGCTGGCTGGCTGGCTGGCTGGCTGGATGGATTGATGGATGGATGGCTGGATGGATGGCTGGATG
>JBBPBX010028636.1:21774-36422 GCA_038048925.1 Garcialebias charrua
TTTGTTGAAGTTTTGTGTGTAACATGTGTGTGTGTGTGTGTGTGTGTGTGACTTCGGAGTGAAAACTACGTTTGTTTATTTAAAGTGTGCAGTGCATTTTCTGAACCGTTTAAAGTGGGCAGCAAAAGTGTGCAGCAGTGCATTTTCTGAAATTGTTTTGTTGACACTTTGTGTGTAACATGTACGCGACTTCGGAGTGAAAACTACGTTAGTTTATGTGCGACCAGTGCAAGTCCGAACCTTGTGAATTTATAAAGACAATATAATCATAATCGACCTGTTCAGATTACTTTTACTAGCATATTTAGTTTTATACCAGCACATTACGATGAAGCGATGAATAACCTGAGAACAGCCTGAAAAGCTCTGAGGTTTAGTATCTACAGTACTAACGTTGGGCACGTTTTATTAAAAGAGGTGGGACACAATCTTATTTATCTTAAATTAGCACAGACAGAGCGTGGCCAAAGCCTTAAGTTTCAACATCAGGTGAAACACAAGCAGGAATAAATGTTGATAATTGCTTTATTTTTATTAATTACTTTAATTGTGTTTTGCAATGATAGTATGCACCTACTGTTTTTAGTTTGTAGTAAGCCTGGATGGTATTTTGGACTCTGTGCAGCTCCTAGAGATTAAATGTCCTCTAAATAGCTCCATGTCATTTGCACAGTTTCGTGTTGGCCAAATTGTGACATCAGATGCTCAGAAGATGACAAGGACCTTCTTACCAATGGGCAAAGTGGATTCTATGTCCAGGTGAGTAAATGTTGCAATTTTCAGTATATGTACTTATGTGACAGGTATTTGTAAACCTTCATTAAAACATATTGTACATTTATTCTTCCAGGTTCATTCAGCAGACAATGACATGCCTGGAGCTGCAGAGCTGCTCATCTGGACACCAACAGAACATCTGGAGTTGAACTTTTTTTTTTGACAAAGATTTTACAGAAAAACAGATGAAACACCTCCATAACTTTTACTTCTCAAACATGCTTACAACAACACATCAAGAACTCTGTATGAAGCTGCTTTGGAGAAAATACCAGTCTTAATTGTTGTTTATATTAGTTTTTATTTTTATTTAAAAAATTAAACTCCAAGGCATAATATCACATTCAGACATATTAACTCCATCCATCCATCCATCTTCTTCCTCGTGGTTTTACTTCATGTCACAGGGGCAGCAGCTTTGAGCAGGGAGTGTCCAGACATCTCTTTCCAGAGCAACTTCTTCCATCTCTTCTGGGAGGACTCTTACAGCCTTCCCAGACCACTCCAGCATGTCCTGGGTCTTCCCTGGGGTCTCCTCCCAGTCTACATGTTAACATACAATAAAATGTACAGACAACAATAAACAAATTATTTTGCGACTAACATATTTGTTTATGTGTTGCTTTGTATGTAATTTTTTCAATAGCAAATTAAATGTTGAAGCTATAAAAAATTAGCTTTTTACAAGTTTATATTTGATGCTATTCAGTTGTACTTCCATTGTCTTCACAAAACGATCAATGAAAGTAACGTGAAAGCTTGTTAAAGTGTAATAACAAATAGTTTTTCAGTTTTCACTTTTTGACGTGATGTTTTCAACAGCTGTACTACATCATCCATTACAAAGTGTTCTGTCTTACTTTCGACAAAGTAAGTCAATACAACTTGATCTACAACAGGCAGACAATGAAACAGGAGCAAATTGTTGTAAACAGGAAACAACTTACACATTTGATGGAGGACATTTTTCAGTAGTTGTGTTCTTCCATCCCTGGATGTGACCACTGACATCAGGCATCACAGGACCACGTTGATGTTGAGCACAGCAACTCTAATGGAACTGTTACCATTGGTGTATATAGTTTTAACAGCTTGACATAAAAAAAGACCAATTCCAAAATTGCTCTATTGACTGAAGTACTAAATTATGGTGTGTATGGTGTATTCAGTCACTTGCTGATTGAATCAGGCATGCATGTGGGCCTAGAGTGTTTAATAAATATTTGAAGAACACTGATTAGATGAATGCTGTGTAATATTTTTGTATATGGTTTTGTTCTCAGATAATTTGAAGTGCTGTGTATTTTAAGAAAAAGGTCAAAAAGGACTTGCTCAAAAACTATATATGATGTAACTTAGTGTGTTTGTGTAAATAGAATTATTCATTTTGTGATGTAGTTTGTGTATTACAGTTAGAAAAATTAAGTAGAATTATTCATTTTGTGATGTAGTTTGAAGGTTATCATTGGTTGAACAAACTGTGAAATAAGGGGCAGATATAATAAGATGTCATCTTCTTTCTGCTCCCTTCATTTTATCCTACTTGTATTCTTGTATCTGATGAAACTGTCTTGTGTTGTTCTTTTATAATGAATATAAACATCAAATCAAATTTTAAATTGATTTTTGATGTTTAATTTTTTTTATGTCTGTTACTTTTCATGTCCTTTTCCTCATGTTATTGCGGTTGCGCTGTTCATTAAAAAAGATTTAATGTGCACTCTTTTTTTAATTTTTATCTTGTAATTGCTATTATTTTCAAAAACGCAACACGAAGGGTGCTAGATTGTAAGTTAACCAGCTAGTGGAGGTGTCATACAGCTGTTAACCAGCTAGTGGAGGTGTCATACAGTGGTTAACCAGCTAGTGAAGATGTCATACAGCTGTTTCCCAGCTAGTGAAGATGTTATACAGCTGTTTCCCAGCTAGTGAAGATGTCATACAGCTGTTAACCAGCTAGTGAAGGTGTCATACAGCTGTTAACCAGCTAGTGAAGATGTCATACAGCTGTTACCCAGCTAGTGAAGATGTCATACAGCTGTTACCCAGCTAGTGAAGATGTCATACAGCTGTTACCCAGCTAGTGAAGATGTCATACAGCTGTTACCCAGCTAGTGAAGATGTCATACAGCTGTTAACCAGCTAGTGAAGATGTCATACAGCTGTTAACCAGCTAGTGAAGATGTCATACAGCTGTTAACCAGCTAGTGGAGGTGTCATACAGTGGTTAACCAGCTAGTGAAGATGTCATACAGCTGTTACCCAGCTAGTGAAGATGTCATACAGCTGTTACCCAGCTAGTGAAGATGTCATACAGCTGTTACCCAGCTAGTGAAGATGTCATACAGCTGTCATCCAGCTAGTGAAGATGTCATACAGTGGTTAACCAGCTAGTGAAGATGTCATACAGCTGTTACCCAGCTAGTGAAGATGTCATACAGCTGTTACCCAGCTAGTGAAGATGTCATACAGCTGTTACCCAGCTAGTGAAGATGTCATACAGCTGTTACCCAGCTAGTGAAGATGTCATACAGCTGTTACCCAGCTAGTGAAGATGTCATACAGCTGTCATCCAGCTAGTGAAGATGTCATACAGCTGTTACCCAGCTAGTGAAGATGTCATACAGCTGTTACCCAGCTAGTGAAGATGTCATACAGCTGTTACCCAGCTAGTGAAGATGTCATACAGCTGTTACCCAGCTAGTGAAGATGTCATACAGCTGTTACCCAGCTAGTGAAGATGTCATACAGCTGTTAACCAGCTAGTGAAGATGTCATACAGCTGTTACCCAGCTAGTGAAGATGTCATACAGCTGTTACCCAGCTAGTGAAGATGTCATACAGCTGTTACCCAGCTAGTGAAGATGTCATACAGCTGTTAACCAGCTAGTGAAGATGTCATACAGCTGTTACCCAGCTAGTGAAGATGTCATACAGCTGTTAACCAGCTAGTGGAGGTGTCATAATAAACTGCTAGTTTCTCTGACTGCTCTGAAAACACATCTCTTTAGACTCGCTTATCCTTAACTCTCCTAAATGTATTTTACATTATTTTGTATTTTATATTTTTTCATTATTCTATATTTCAATTTGTTCCTACTGATGTGTCAACTGTGTTTGTTTTGTTTCTTTAGTTTCTTTTTCAGCTGTTAAACTGAAGAATATACAGATTTCACAGCGGATAGGTGCAGCCGTGGGTTTGTGCTATGCGTATGGCATCTTCACGATACATCCAATCTTCACAGCTATATCCATGCGTTTGTGCTACGCGTATGGCATCTTCATGATACATCCAATCTTCACAGAACACCGGCAACCTTCTCGCTGAGAGGCAGCAGCTCTACCAGTTGTGCCACCGTGCTGTCTTCAGGGACTTGTCCAGCTCTTTTCCTGCCTCTGCTGTTGTGGAGCTTTTTCCTCCTTTTCTTGTGAAGAAGCAGAAGCAGCTGATGGATGTGATGAGTCACGTGAGCAACATGTTCCAAAGAGATTCAGAAAAGTTCTTTCATCCCCTCATGATCATCAAGTGTTTGTAGAGAACACAAGAAGCAGCTGAAGACAGAGGACAAACTTTCTGTCCATTGTACGTAGAATCCAGTGACGTGTGGTGAGGTTCATGGCTGGTGAGGCACTGTGCAGTTTTTTTTCACATGTATAATAAAAAAACAGACAAAAACTGTTCTCCACGTTTTGGCTTCTGTCTGTCATAGCTTCTTCAGCGCTTTGGATACTTTGGATAGCGTTATTTTCTTCTTTTATAATACATGAACCCTACAGAGTAGTTTATTCACCATTTGATTGGCAGCAGTTAACGGGTTGTGTTTGAAATGTCATATCAGCAATCTTTACACATACAAACTGTAGCACACAAAAAACATTTAATTTGGAGAAAAAAATTATTTTAGTGTTACCTTTACTTATAAATTAAATTAGAATATAACAAAATCTATTTTATTTTACAGAAAAGACTGTGAGAATTATTACAAGAAAGCCTTAATGTCATCTATCTAGTATACTGTAGCCTATTATTTAAACAACTCAAAGTACTGAAGTTTTATGATTTGGTGGACTATAATATTTTGTTAGTAGAACCCTCAAATGTTCAAATGTATTTTGTTAAGAGAGAAAGCTGCTACAGTCTAAAGGGAACTGACATTTTTGCAAAGCCATGGTATAGGACTAGTTTGAAGGGACGGTTTATTTCAATACAGGGAGTTGAATTGTGGAATGTTTTGGGAAATCATGTTAAAAATGTAAACTCTGTGCTTATGTTAAAAAAATGATCAAAACTAAATTGTTAACAAAATACTAAAACTTTTAGTTAAGTGTTTAATGCTCTAGATATTTGTAGATTGTGAAAAGTTACTCTTGTTGCTTTGTTACTTATAGATGATTATTGTTCGAATTGATTGGTTGAACTTTTTTGTTTTTGAAAAAAGGGGCAGATAAAATTAGATTCTTTCCACCACCTTTCATTTTATGTTTTCTTTTCATATAATAAGTGAAATGGTTTCATTTTTTTATTTTTTTAATGTAAAATGAGTATTTTTTTTTTTTTAAGAATTGGATTGACTACAAAGTCAAATCAGTTCTAAATGTTCCCACAATGATTATTTTCTGGAAGTTTCCTTAAACTCTGTTCAGTTGTTTTTGAGATATTTTGCTAACAGACAAAGAAAGTTGACTGCAACAATTATTGCTAAAGTTTTAAGCAAAGATGTTGTGCATTGAGTGGCACTTGGAGTATGTTTTATGAAAGAATCTTGGCTCTATCTCTTTCAAATGTTAGCAAAATGTCTGTGAGACTGACTGAATTATAGACATTTCTGTGTTTTCTAACATGAGTTTTCTGTTCAACCATCAAGAACTGGGTCGGCTCCAAAACTTAAATCAGTTGTAGACGTACATCCACTGATTATCTCTGGAAAGTTTCATTAAAATATCTTCACTGGTTCATGAGATATTTTGCTAACAGACAGAGTTGAGTTTAAGAATTTAATGGCAGAATTTTAAATCAAGGTCTCAGACAATCTATTAGTGCTCAGACTGTGTGTTGGGGATTCCTCTCAGCTACTACCACCCCAAACGTCACATCAATCTCTGTAAAACTGAATTATAGACATGTTTTATGTTTTTAAGTTCAGTTAACTGTGGCAGCCATTGTAACTTCAGCTGACTCCAAAAACTAATCAGTTGTAGACGAACATCCAATGATTACTTTCTGCAAGTTTCACTACAACTCATCCAGTGGTTCATGAGATATTTTGCTAACAGACAGACATTGTGACAACAAGTGTAACTTTGAGTATTTCCAGTTTCAAACCAGAGCAGGAAACTGAAACCCATTTAACCTGATACAAGTGAACACAGGACACGCCTCCAAAGAGACCGGAGCAACTTTCACCACAATGTAAATTGTACAGTTTTCTGTATTTTTGTGCTGCAGATGCAACAAGCCCCAGAATGCAGTGTGTGTGAGCATGTAGAGTTACAGTGAGAGTGATGTGAAGTTTCTAGAACAGTGTCTGCATGAGATGCTATAAATCCTTTGAGCTCAGAGTTTCAGGAGCAGTGATCCACTTTGGTCTCCAACATCCTGACAAGAAACTATCACTGAGTCCACACTGAACAACAAACACACACAGGAGTTCTTCTGCAGCACAAAGCAGCAGCAACATCCTCATCTTCTCACCTACAAACATTCTGGACACTCATTCAACATCTGGAAACAGGAGGCGGAGTCAGGAGCCTACCTGAGACAGGGGGCGGGGCTTAACGAGTGCTGAGACTGGCTGCAGGACAGAAATGTGACCCCAGCGTTCAGCTGGACGCTGACAGGAACAGATCCACGTCAACAAGTTTCTCTCCTCCATCATGTGACGTCTGACACATCAGTCCAGATGTTCACCTGCAGCTCAGGTGTTCCAACAAAGTTGCAGAGCCTCGTTCTTCAGGTGGGAGGGACTCAGTGAAGAACTGAGAGTGTGGCCTGTTCCTAACAGTCTCTATATCCCTGCTCCACCTGTCTTCATCTCCAACAAGAACCACCTCCACTAAAGCTCCAAAATAAAAGTCCAACATTAAAAACACTCCAGTGCTTTTATTGTGGTGGGAAATGATGCTGTTGTTTCAAGTGTGAACTGTGTTGAAGCTCACAGAGAATTTCTCCTCGTCCACATCACTCAACTTTATCAGCAGCTTCTAAAAGTTCTGCAAACAGGGACATGTGAGATTTTAGACACAGCTAGTTTTTGTAAAGCCTCAACATGTGTGTGAATGTGCAGGAAGTACTTTCTAAACATCTGGATGAAGGAAACCAAGAGTTTGAAGCTTTTTGCAACAGTCACAGGACTGTGTCTATAGAGAAGATTGTGTTGGTGTCTCTTTGTTCACGTGTGTTTTCTTCTCTGAAGGAGGAAACAGACGCAGAAAAACATTCCTAAGAAGTGAAACTTCATCTTCTTCATGACACAAACTTTATTGATCCCTGCAGGAAAACAGCTTGGTACCATCTCCCAACAGAACAGGAAGCAGCTGAGTCCAAACTGAAGAAGAGTGAACATCTGATGATGTCATGGATGAACTTGTTCCACTGAGAACAAGTTTAGAGTTCTTCACTTGTGAAACATTACTTATAAATGTCAATGTGTTCTATCTGTGAGACTCTCTGTGGAGTTAGAGCAGGACTGCTCAAAGTCCGGCCCGCACACGCATCATGTGACACCAGAAACTGCAATTTATCTATAAAATCATTTTGTCCTTTATCATCATTTAATCATTTAAGGACATTTTTATTTTTATACTTTTTAGCTTTAACAGAAACTGGATGAAAAATCTTCTTCAAATGTGTCGTATTAAGAACGTTTTTCATCTTTAATTTGTCTGTTTGTGATTTTTATTAAATTTCATGGTGAAAGAATCATAAACGTTTACTAATTTTAGTGTTTTTAAAATAAAAGTCTCTTGACTTCATCATCAATAGAGGGAAACTGGAGCCTTGAAAACCTGGAAAACCACTTTCACATTTTCCAGACATTGAAAACAGAGAATTTGAACTGATCTGATGATTAAAAGATGATTTTTCACAGATTGTGACGTGCACATGTATTAATGCTAGTATTCTGGTACCAGTGAGTCCATGTTCTGCTCCTCCAGTTTACCAGTTTGTTCCTCCTTTCATGACTCAGAGCGTTGAAGCATCAGATCTCTCACTGCTACAATAAATCTTTGCCTCCACCTAAGCAGCTCAGCTCTGAGCGTCTTGTGACTGAAAGATCTCCTGGAATTTCAGGATTCACTCAGGGAAAAATCAGGGACTTTTATTTTGAAATGCTGTGAAGTGTGCCTTCAGTGAGACTTTGAGTGAAGAAGAATGATTTGAATGTTTTCTGTGCTTTCATGGCGTCCTCCCAGCAGCTGAGATGTAACACGTGTCTGTGTTTGTAGTTGCTGTTGTAAAGTGTGAAACAGAACAGGAGGAATGAGTGTGATGCTCTGAACACTGATGATCCTCTGCTGCAGCTTCTATCAGCTCAAATGAAGCTTCAATGTTCAACTGAGTGAATGTGAACGACCTGAAGCTTCCACTCACTCACTCAGTGTGTGTCAGTGAATGAAATGTGTGTGTGCTGGCCTGCAGCTCCATGACTCCATCTAGTGGACTGATAGTAGAAGTGCAGCAGCTGATGCAGCTTCCTCTGCCTCACTCTGCTGTCTGACTGCATTCAGCTGAAGCTGAGAAGAAACAAAGAGCCAACCAGAGGAGGAGCAGCTGATCTTTTTACAGCACACATCATGGAAAGGAGGAGCAGAGTTGATGTTCACATGAATGTTCACTTCTGTTTGGCGTCAGTCAAGCCACCATTGCGCGATTGCAGCTGGTTCAGAACGCAGCTGCCCGATTTTTGACCGGCACGCGCAGGGGAGAGCACATTACACCAGTCTTGGCCTCCCTTCACTGGCTACCGGTTCATCTTCGAATCCAATTCAAAATTCTCATGTATGTCTACAAATCGCTGAACAGTCTCGCCCCCGCCTATCTCTCGGATCTGATACACCCATATGTTCCTCCACGTGCTTTGAGGTCAGAGGATCAGGTACTCTTAATAGTTCCAGAAACTCGCCTTAAGCGCAGGGGTGACAGAGCGTTCTCTGTAGCAGGCCCAAGACTCTGGAACGAGTTACCGCTGCTCATCAAACAGGCCCCCTCCCTCTCGGTTTTCAAATCCCGGTTAAAAACTCACTACTACTCCATCGCTTTCAATGCCAGCTGATGTGTACTGGATCGTTTGATTTATGATCTGCAATGTTTTTATGTTTTTCGTGTTGTACTTCATTGTATGTGTTGCCTGTTGCGTGTTTGTTTGTCCAGCACTTTGGTGGACTTGTTCCTGTTTAAAGTGCTTTATAAATAAAATGGTATGGTATGGTATGGAATGATGTGTGTTTCCTCTGCAGGTGAACGCAGAAAGTGTGTGTGAGCTGATGTGAATCCAGCAGCATGGATCAGTGTGAGGACAGAGAGGAGGGAGTCCCTCCCTCTAAAACCACTCTGTGTGGGGAACAGGAGAGCCAGAGCAAAGGTCAGAGGTCACATCTCCAACTGTCCACCACTCTTCTCCATGTCAGAGCTCAGCACTCACTCTTTAAACAAATGTTTCATCTTTGGTGTCTAAAATTATTCTTAGGTTGTTGTTTTCACATGGTGGTGTTGTACTTGTAGTTTGTTTATTTTATTTTTACGTTTTTTTAATTATAGTTTGTATTTTCTTTTGTTGCTAAATGTTAATTGTATTTTAAGGGTTTTTGTGTAACAAATATCCCATCTGAGAATGGCCATTCTAAAATTGTTTAAACTATGAAAGCTAAAGTTTTTTAATTAACAGGTGGATTTTGTAAAACTAAACAATAGAAAGAATTCAACTGAACTTGAACTGTTTGTTACAGAATCACCCTCTTTTCAAGAAACAAGCTGCTAAATTACAGTAAGTCCATATCAGTTATTGAAAAATGTTTATTTCATTTGATACATATGAGCCTAATTCTAATAATAATAATAATAATAATAATAATAATAATGAATTCAGTTTATAACGCACTTTTCATTAATGAAAATCTCAAAGTGCTACAAGGAGCAACAGAATTAAATGTCAATAAAACAAATAATAAAACAATTAAAATCAATAACAATATCAGCTAAGATCAAAAGTAGAATCATGAGGAGGTAGAGTATGCTTGGTCGAAAAGAAAGGTCTTCAAGCCGCTCTTAAAGTCAACCACAGACTGTGGGGCTCTTAGACAGTCAGGAAGAGAGTTCCACAGGCGGGGGGCAGCCACACTGAAAGCCCGGTCTCCCATGGTCCTTAATTTGGTTCTCGGAATGTGAAGGAGATTGCTGTTCTGTGACCGCAGCGACCGGGTGGATGAGTATGGAATAAGAATATCCTTCAGATAATCTGGTGAAGTTCCATGTAAGCATTGATGTGTAATGAGAGCAGTTTTGTACTGAATTCTGTAGGCGACAGGAAATTCTATTATTTTTAATATCAGAATCAATCATTCAAAGCTGAATTTGAACCTGGACCTGGATCTGGATCCAGCTGTGTGTCCTTTAAGAGCAACTGGTCAATGTTTCTTCCTCTTGATTTCAAACAAAGAGTTTACTCCAACAACCAGTAAGTTTCTCTCAGAGTCCAGTCGAGGCTGGATGATATTAAAGATAATTGTTTTCTGTTGAACGACTTTGAGTTGATTTTTATTTCATTTCTCTGAGACTAAGTTGCTGCTTTCTGTCTGTAACTTGTTTCAAACTCTTGTTGAACAAAGAGAATAAAAGTCAAATCATGTGAGTTTTAAAGGATGCTGATTGTGTCGTGATGACAGAATCCAGCAGGAACCAGAACCAAACTGAGCCTTCAGCTCTGCTTTTTATTCTTCTCATGTTCACATGATCCATCACATGGATTTTAGATGAAATGATGAACATCCGTCTCCATGGTAACAGAAACTCTCAGCTGTCTCAGACTGACAGTTACAAACATCCAGGATCAAATCTCCAGTGGAAAAACCAAGACCCTCCTCTAAAACTCTGACTGACAGAGACAGAACCAGAACTCCCATCACAACCAGTTTCACTGTTAGTTTCCAGAACACCAGCAACAATCTGGACTTTTTACTGGTTTTACTAGTTTTTGGTTTCAGTCCAGTGCAGACTGAACTGAAATGACCATGTGTGCTCTCCACATGTTTCAATATCATTTGTAGCCATGTTTGATTTTGTCATGTCATAATAAACTGGGTGGTGGTGATTAGAGCAGGTGCACCTCCCAGTCTTACTATGTGGACTTTACATGTTCTCTACGTGCACACAAGGCTTTTCTTCTGCACAACAAAAACATGCATGTTAGACTTGTTGTAACTAAATTGTCCCGAGGTGTGCGTGAGAGACTGAATGGTTGTCTCTGTGTCCTTGTGATGGACTGGAGACATGTCCAGGTGTCCCACACCTCTCACACAGTGACTGCTGGAGACTGACACCAGCGCCTCCTGTGGACTCATTTCAATTGACTCAACTTTAAAACGTTTATGTTGAAGAATCATAATATTTCTGTTAGAAGAAAAGATATTCTGACTTTATTGACAAAATATCTTCAGACATATTTTTAGGAAAATGTTATTTATTTGTTTAATTTAGTTGATTTAAATTGACTACTTTGCTTCCTACGATTCTTTTTTTAGGTAAAATATTTTTAGATGTAGTGAATTCATAAATATTTGATTTGTTCTGAAGTTGTCATTGAGTTTGAGTGTGAGGGTTTGTTTCCCTCTGGTGGTGAATTGATGAACTGCATGATGTTACAGTCAAATTTAGGTTGGATCATTCTTCAAAATAAGGCCCTGTTTACACGGCACGTATTTTGAGTGGAACCGCTCCTTTCTCTCTGCGTCTTTGCTTATCGTCGACACGACACCACTGGATTCAAAAGAGGGGGGCTCTTTGAATCCAAATCTTTTCTGATCCACGCTCAGGGTGGAGGTTTTTCGCTGACCCCCCGTTGATAACATAAACATCTCCCGCTGATCTTTTGTGTCAACCACATTAGCGCAGCACGCATGCGCGGACAGTCAGGGCAGGCGGACATTTCATGTGTCACGCTGCAAAATATTGCAAAATATGTGCTATATAATAACAGTTTAACAATAATAAATAGTATTTTTGTTAGCGTGGGAGATGTATAAAGTTATCTGAACTACAGTATCTATCTGGACTCGTTATGTTTTTTTAAACAATGCGTAACGTGCTGTGAACATGAAGACACCAGGTTTATTTTTTATTTATTTATTTATTCAACACCACAAACTGTACGTCACACAAACACTGAGAATTAAATTGAACACTATTAAAACATGTTAACCGAACTGTAAATACATTAATGAACTGGACTCTTGCTGTGTTTTCATCTGGACCCCATCAGAACCGGTCCGCCTGTTGGAACGACAGCTTCCACCTCGCAGAAAAAGAAAAAAAAACTCTGTTGTGATCAAAGTAAACACAAGCAATCATTATATTAAGAACGTTGATTTACCTGCTGTAAGTCATGTTTAGCACGGAGGAAAGTCCGACATCATCCTCATCGTCACTCGGTTCTGGTCCACAGTCCACTCAGCAGCTGGTGTGCAGCTTGTTAGATGAAGAGGTCCCGCTTGGTGTCAAATCTGTCGACTCTTATCCAAAATTCAGCTTTAACTTGTTGTTAACTTGTTGTTAGCTCAACGTTTAGCACAGACGAAAGCAGCAGCCTGCTGAGGCAGCACGCATGCGCAGTGGGTGAAGGGGGGGCATGAGGGAGGGGGGAGATTCGAGTGGATCCGTGTCAACGCAAAACTTTTCATCTAATTAACATACCCAAAACCTCCGTTTCCCCCCACAGTGTCCGTGTCCGTGTAAACAGGGACAATGTCCCACTCTGTTTGGACAGGCATGTCCCAGAGGACAATGTCCCACTCTGTTTGGACAGGCATGTCCCAGAGGACAATGTCCCACTCTGTTTGGACAGGCATGTCCCAGAGGACAATGTCCCACTCTGTTTGGACAGGCATGTCCCAGAGGACAATGTCCCACTCTGTTTGGACAGGCATGTCCCAGAGGACAATGTCCCACTCTGTTTGGACAGGCATGTCCCAGAGGACAATGTCCCACTCTGTTTGGACAGGCATGTCCCAGAGGACAATGTCCCACTCTGTTTGGACAGGCATGTCCCAGAGGACAATGTCCCACTCTGTTTGGACAGGCATGTCCCAGAGGACAATGTCCCACTCTGTTTGGACAGGCATGTCCCAGAGGACAATGTCCCACTCTGTTTGGACAGGCATGTCCCAGAGGACAATGTCCCACTCTGTTTGGACAGGCATGTCCCAGAGGACAATGTCCCACTCTGTTTGGACAGGCATGTCCCAGAGGACAATGTCCCACTCTGTTTGGACAGGCATGTCCCAGAGGACAATGTCCCACTCTGTTTGGACAGGCATGTCCCAGAGGACAATGTCCCACTCTGTTTGGACAGGCATGTCCCAGAGGACAATGTCCCACTCTGTTTGGACAGGCATGTCCCAGAGGACAATGTCCCTCTCTGTTTGGACAGGCATGTCCCAGAGGACAATGTCCCACTCTGTTTGGACAGGCATGTCCCAGAGGACAATGTCCCACTCTGTTTGGACAGGCATGTCCCAGAGGACAATGTCCCACTCTGTTTGGACAGGCATGTCCCAGAGGACAATGTCCCACTCTGTTTGGACAGGCATGTCCCAGAGGACAATGTCCCACTCTGTTTGGACAGGCATGTCCCAGAGGACAATGTCCCACTCTGTTTGGACAGGCATGTCCCAGAGGACAATGTCCCACTCTGTTTGGACAGGCATGTCCCAGAGGACAATGTCCCTCTCTGTTTGGACAGGCATGTCCCAGAGGACAATGTCCCACTCTGTTTGGACAGGCATGTCCCAGAGGACAATGTCCCACTCTGTTTGGACAGGCATGTCCCAGAGGACAATGTCCCACTCTGTTTGGACAGGCATGTCCCAGAGGACAATGTCCCACTCTGTTTGGACAGGCATGTCCCAGAGGACAATGTCCCACTCTGTTTGGACAGGCATGTCCCAGAGGACAATGTCCCACTCTGTTTGGACAGGCATGTCCCAGAGGACAATGTCCCACTCTGTTTGGACAGGCATGTCCCAGAGGACAATGTCCCACTCTGTTTGAACAGGCATGTCCCAGAGGACAATGTCCCACTCTGTTTGGACAGGCATGTCCCAGAGGACAATGTCCCTCTCTGTTTGGACAGGCATGTCCCAGAGGACAATGTCCCACTCTGTTTGGACAGGCATGTCCCAGAGGACAATGTCCCACTCTGTTTGGACAGGCATGCCCCAGAGGACAATGTCCCACTCTGTTTGGACAGGCATGCCCCAGAGGACAATGTCCCACTCTGTTTGGACAGGCATGTCCCAGAGGACAATGTCCCACTCTGTTTGGACAGGCATGTCCCAGAGGACAATGTCCCACTCTGTTTGGACAGGCATGCCCCAGAGGACAATGTCCCACTCTGTTTGGACAGGCATGTCCCAGAGGACAATGTCCCACTCTGTTTGGACAGGCATGTCCCAGAGGACAATGTCCCACTCTGTTTGGACAGGCATGTCCCAGAGGACAATGTCCCACTCTGTTTGGACAGGCATGTCCCAGAGGACAATGTCCCACTCTGTTTGGACAGGCATGCCCCAGAGGACAATGTCCCACTCTGTTTGGACAGGCATGTCCCAGAGGACAATGTCCCACTCTGTTTGGACAGGCATGTCCCAGAGGACAATGT